>CAUYLG010030388.1:0-46652 GCA_963573385.1 Cacajao melanocephalus | reverse complement strand
TTTTTTCTTAAAATTCTTTTTTAAATATTTTTTTTTTTTTTTTTTTTTTTTTTTTTTTTTTTTTTTTTTTTTTTTTTGGTAGATCTTAATGTTAAAGATCAGGAAGAAAACTTTTGTGCTGCATATGCATTCACCATCCAACATGAGCTCATGGACAGTGGCAAACTATCCCACTTGAAGCCCACTCCACAGGCAGAGCTCTTTGCACTTGTCCGTGCCTGCATTTTATCTAAAAACCGGTCTGACTGACAGATGCTGTGCATTTGTTGTGGTTTCTAACTTTGGAATGCTTTGGAAACAAAAACGATTTCTTCACCTCTGCAGGCATGTCATTACAAAATGACCCACATGTTGATGAGTTCCTTACTGTTATACTGCTGTCTAAAGAGATTGCTGTCATAAAAATGAGGCTCCTACAAAGAAGCCTGAATATCAGCGAGATGTTCTACCCAGCTTTCATGCCAAAAATAATAGTCAACCCTGTGTGGTCTGTTATCTAAATCCTTCAGCTAAAAACTATGAAGCAGCGGTCTCCGACCCTTTTTGGTGACTGGTTTCATGGAAGACAGTTTTTCCACAGATGGTGTTGGGGTGGGGGTGGTTACAGAATGATTCAAGTGCATTACATTTATTGTGCATTTTATTCGTATTATTAATACAATGTAATATATAATGAAATAATTATACAGCTCACGGTAATGCAGAATCTATGGGAGTCCTGAGCTTGTTTTCCTGCAACTAGATGGCCTTATCTGGGGATGAGGGAAGACCATGACACCAGAAGTGTGTTGCTTATGTTCAGTCTACTCTGTAACCTCGTTTAGGTTGCTGTCACTGCAGAAAACCCTGCTTCACAAAGATAGGATGTTAGAAACAGAAGCAGGCTTTTCAGTGCTTTTGTGGCAATTGCAGAATATTCTACCTTGATGATTAGGATTTGAAGTTGTCTTAAACATACTTTTAAGGCCACTGTCCTTTGCAGTGTCAAGCAGTTGGTCCTCTTCTAGCATGGACAAAGTCAGTTCACCTGGCTTATTCACAAATGGATCACAGATCTATTCCTTCCCAGTTTGGGGGTCTTTTGTGGTTGGCAAGTAATGCTCAGACTCTTCTGAAAGCTGAGATAGGTCATCTATCTGAGAAAAAGAAGGCCCTGGCTCAGTCTCTTTCAAAATCTCTCCCGATGTTTGAAACATGTCAGAAATCCCCATGTTCACTCATCGCTCCCATAATTTTAGTTTGGCTTTGAATGCAGCCACTTTATCTGCCAATTTGAACACAGTTGTCATTCTCCACCAAAGTGACAGATTGAGTTTGTTGAGCAGGTTGAATATGTCACACAAGTAAGTTTTGCAGCCTATACTGTGTCACTGAAATGTGCTGCCAGTGGTGACTGCTTTTCTAAAGAAATCTTTGGAGTGGCTCTTGTAATTCAAAAACTCTGGCCAGAAATCTACTTTTAGAAAGCCATCTTACTTCTGTGTGTAAGAGAAGGCCTGTGTGCTCTGCGTCATCTCCTTACAGAGCTGCACAAACACACATGAGTTAAGGGCATGTACTTTAATGCGGTTGACCATTTTAATCTCATGCTGCAAAATGTTAAGTTCAGGTGATGTTTATCAGCTAGCCAGCATTTCTCTATGGATGACACAGTGAATAGACTCACATTCAGAAGCAACCTCTTGGACCCTAGTAGTGAAACCAGAAAGCCGTCCAGTCATGGCAGCCACCTCATCTGTGCATATACAACACAAAATGATCATTTCAATTTTCCTGATATGAAATAAGTCAAAGACTTGAATAGCTCTGCAGTCATCATGTTGGTTGGCAATGAAAGTGCACATAACACATCCTCATGCACATCCTCCTGAAAAATATAGTGCACAAAAACAAGCAATGTTGCCTTGTTGTCGACATCGGTAGACTCATCAACCTGGATTGTGTACCATGGAGACTCACGAATTCTAACAATTATGCCTCAGCATCCTCTGCTATTTCATCAATTCATCAGTTAAGGTGCTAGCTGAAAGAGGAAGACATGCCAATTTTTGAACTGCAGTCTCTCCTAAAGTTCTTGACATATGTCCTTAGCAGCAGGCAGGATCAATTCTTCACCAATAGTAAAGGGCTTCTTAGCTTTAGCAATACAGTTAGCCACTAAGAATGATACTCTCAGTGCAGACACATTTGATGAAGTGGTATCCTTCAATAATTGCTTCTGTTCTTTGTGTTCATGTTTTTTTTTTTTTTTGAAAAACTCCAGAGGCTTACGTTTTAATTCAGCGTGCTTTGTCCGTATGTGGCAAAGCAGTTTTGAAGGTTTCATGGCTTTGTTAGATAGCTGGTTGCCACATATTATACGCAGTGGGCTTGGAGAATGTGAATCACCTGTTGCAATAAACTTGTAATTTAAGTAGGGCTCTTGGCATTTTCTTTTAAATGCAGCTTTCTTTTAGTCCACTGTCTTAGTCTTCTGCTCTCTCATCATTGGGTCTTTCCCCTTTTCAAATAAGCTCTCCAGTGACATTTGTTTTTTACTCATTTTGGCTACAGTTGGCTTGTGGGCTTACCAAAAATGTGACTAAGACAAGTGCTCAATGTGGGAAAGAGTCAGGGACTGAAGTGGTGAATAAAATAATGGGTAGACCACACGTGGAGTAAAATAAGTGTCAGGTTCCGACTTAAAGTCTGCCAGATGCAGCTATACAACTGAAGTACCTCAACTCACTTGCCACTATAAAGCCTGCCACCAGATGCAGCTCGATTTTCACTTGCCACTCAATAGGGTTTTGATACAAGTCTGCAAGCAATTGATTTATTAGGGTCTCTGTGTAGTCAAACCTCTCTGCTAATGTTAATCTGTATTTGCAGCTGTTCCCCAGCACACTAGCATCACTGCCTCAGCTCCACCTCAGATCATCAGGCATTAGAGTCTCATAAGGAGCACGCAACCTAGATCCCTCACACGTGCAGTTCACAATAGGGTCCTTATTCCTAACAGAATCTAGTGCTGCTGCTGATCTGACAGGCAGCGGAGCTCAAGTAGTAATGCGAGTGCTGGGGAGTGGCTGTAAATACAGATAAAGCTTCACTTGCTCGCCTGCCACTCACCTCATGCTGTGTGGCCCAGTTCCTAAGGGGCCAAGGACCAGTTACTGGTCCAGGTAGCAGGGGTCCCCAAACCCCAGGCCACAGACTTGTTAAGCAGGGGTTAGGGATCCCTGCTATAAAGCACATTCCCTGCTACCTGACTTTGCCTACAGCCAGCCATTATTGCCTATGGGCAACAAAATGTTCCTAAGGATGAAAAAGAATACTGACAATGAGAGGGATGCTATTTTAATTTCCTTTCCTAACTGTGGCAAAACTAAGAGAGTTACATGGTGTTCCCAGACTTCCTTAAGAGAACTTGGTTAGGCTCCTTATGTTTCTTTACCCATAATGGTATTGGTAAGATACCATTATACAAAGAATCAGTAGGTATTGGTGAGGAAACTGTTATAAAATTGCAAAAGCTATTTATAATCAATGCTTAATCTGCCAATCTCTGAAGCCATGAAAATCACTTTCTGTTCTTCCTGGGATGACTCCTGTCCATCAGGCCCATTTGAGCATTTATAATTAGATTTCATTTAACTCCTACCAAGTATGGGTTATCAATATGTACTTGCTGTAGTCTGTATGTTTTCTGGATGGGTCAGGCCTAGGATGGGATAGTCAGAATAGTAGTCTTTCCGGTGCATGCTCTCAAAAGTCTTAAATTCCTGCCTGCAGTCATCCACCCAATGCCAAATAGTCTCTCTACAGCCAGAATGACAAAAGCTCACAGAAATGTGTAATGATGAGGACACTCTAATCTGTGTATAATGTGTTGAGACTGAAAATCCAGAGTGATGATCACTAAGTGTAGCACTGATGCCCTAAGTCTCATCTGGGTGAGATCCTGACCAAAAGCAGGGGTTTGTTAAATAAAATTTATAGGAGGCCATTGTTTTAGACTGAGCTCCTGCGCTAAACCCTAACAGACCAAACCAAAATGCAGTCACTCATGCTAATTGCCACATAATCAAACTGCAATGTTAAGGAAGCAAGATAATCCACAACCCTGCACCCTCACAAAGGCCAGTTTTTCCTAAAAATAGGAGATTCACAGCAGCCAATCAGAAAGGGCCCAGTTACCTTGAGCCAACACGCCTCTCTGCTTTAACCATTACAAAGAAAGTGACCTGAAGTAACCTGATGTTAACCAATACACTTTTATTTTTTGTGATTTTCTGTTTCCTGTTCTTGCTCAAACTATCTCACAAAACAGACTGTTCTGCCCTGTCCACTGACGCCTCCCTCTACTTTTACATTGGAGGCTGACTGATTCATGAGTCACTAGTAAAAGACAATTAGACATTTAAAATAAATTGGTTGAAATTTTGTTTTTTAACAGGGTACATAAAGAGATTAATTATAATTAATTATAATTCTTGATACATGGGAGGCTGACTGATTCATGAGTCACTAATAAAAGCCAATTAGACATTTAAACTAATTGGTTGAAATTTTATTTTTTAACAGGGTACATGAAAAGATTAATCATAATTCTTGATTCATTATATGCTTTTATCGAATGTCTATTACTAATAACAATAACAACAATAATGTAATACACATTGTTAAAACCACCACCTAACATGAAACTAGAACCCTGACAATAACTTCCATCTATGTGGTTTTTACTCATTTCCTCTCCTTGGATGCATGGGGGAAATATTTGCATTCCATTTTTTTAAAGGAGTAAAGAAAGTAAAACAAGCTCAGTGGATTTTAAGAGTTTGACTATTTCCCAGTGATTCTGTAAGGTTTCACAAATTGACTCACCTTTTTAGGAAGCTGACTCTTTGACACTTGGGAACTGAATTTTATAGTAGCATTAACCATGCAAATTTCCTAGAAACCTCAGTCTCATTGAACAAGTAAATCCTATTGCTGTATTTGTCACTAGTCATAGGCAGAAACATCTTTTTTTTCATAAGTATAGGAAATATTAATCCTTATTTTGTTAAAATTGTTACTTTACCAGAATGCTACAACCATTTCATCAAAGACACATACAGACTGTGTGCTGAGCAGTGGCTATAAATTGCCTGATCATCCTTGATTTTCTTTCTTATCCACAATGAGTATCTGCAATTGCCCATAAACCTAAAGGTGAGAGGACGCTGGAAATGGTGTTATGGTCCTCTCTGCACTAACCGTCACCTAATCTTGTGATTTTTTCCAACCTTACAAAAGAGAAGAAAAAAAAAAGCAGAGACCATTTTGGGTAAGTCCAAAAGAAGAAGTTCTAATCTATTTTTATTACAGTAAAACTTTGATTAGCCCAAACTAACATTCTGAATCTAAGAACAGTCAACCCCTCACTCCACACACTTGAATTTTTAACAAAAGAACATGATGAGACAAGGACATCACCTCTCACAGATATGCTAAGTACCCTGTTGTAGCTACAATGCCACTCTATTGATTGAGGACTGCAATGTAGACGCCTCTTAGCAACAATTTTAGTTGCCTAATTTGAGTTGGCAGCTGTTGGATTTTCAGAGGAATAGAACCAATAGGATGGATGGATGGATGGACAGATGGGTAGGTAGGTATGTAGACAGAGAGAGAGAGAGATAGATAAGAGATTCATTAGGGAAATGGGGTCACATAATTATGGAGACAGGGAAGTCTCACAACAGGCTATCTGCAAGCTCAAGACCCTAGGATGCTGATAGTGTGGCTCATTCCAAGTCCGAAAACTTCAGAATCAGGAAAACCGATACTGTAATTCTCAGTCTAAGGCTGAAGACCTGGGCACCTGGGAGGCTACTGTTGTGAGTCCTGGAGTTCCAAATTTGGAGATCCTGGAGTTCTGATGTCCAAGGGCAGGAGGAGAGTATCTCAGCTCTAGGAGAAAGTAAGAGAAAGTTATTTTCTCTTCATTTTTTTGGTTCTATTTAGGTCCTCAGTTGATTGAATGGTGCCTGCCCACATTGAAGGTGAATCTTCCCCACTCAGTCCACTGACTCAAATGCCAGTCACTGCAGGAAACACCCTCACAGACACTCAGAGGTAATGCCATACCAGTTCTCTAAGCATTCCAATCCAGCCAAGGTGACATGTAAAATTAGCCATCACATTAGCTAACTTCCATTGCTCTGTGTTCAGCCTCTTTGCTGCAGTGATTGGAATCTACATTCCTCTCATGTCTCTTATGTGTTTGTCTAGCTCTTGGCAGCAACTCCATAGTCCTTCTAAAACGAGGTTTAACTGATTAAAATGTTTTGCTTTAAAGTTTTATTTACTAATCTTACAAATGATTTATACTCACTATGGAAAAATGACAGTGTAGTCAAGCAAAAAGAAAATCAAAATTTTATAAGTCGCAATTAAACATTGTGGTCCTTTCTGTCTCTCATTCTGTGTGTTTGCATGTGCACATGCGTATTTGTGCCTATGTGCCCGTGTATGTGTGTAAAAGAACATTTTTGTCTATTGAAGTTGGCAATTACCTCACCAAAATTTCCCAGCAGTGTGTGTTTGCATCTATTGAAATGCTGGGGCTTTTATTTTGCAGGCAGAGAAGAACAGAGGAATTGGGTTGGGGGCAGGGTGTAAGAAGAGAAGGAGAAAACTAAAGGGAATAAGGTGGCACCTCTCTCATCCTACCCACTCAACTAGGTTTGAGTCACTGATCAGAGCCAGAAATGGAATGAACTGAATTGCAGTTGGTCAGGTCTGCACTATTTCCCTCATCATGACTTTATACTAATGTGGCATGTATATAGTATCGGTTGAGAACTCCCCAAAAGAACCAGGGGACACTTCAACTGGCTCTAAGTTTCTGTTTGAGGAGGGGAAGCTGAGAGGTGTTATATTTGGATGTACATATGTGTGATGCTGTTTTACATTCATTCAACTTTCTAGTCAATTTTTGTTGAGTGCTGTTAGTTTTCTATTGCTGTTGTAACAAATCACCACAGATTCAAAACCACACAAATTTATTCTCCTAAAATTATTGAGGTCAGAAGTCCAAAATGATTAAAATCAAGGTGTTGGCAAAGTTGTTCCTTTTGAAATCTGTGAAGAAGGATCCATTCCGTGCTTCTTTTGCATTCTAGACGCTGCTGCATCCTTGGGCATCATCCCACTCATGTCACCTTTTATTCCCCTTCCTCTGTCATCACATCACTTCTTCCTTCTTTGGCCTTTTTGCCTCTCTCTCATAAAGATCCTTGTGATTACATTTAGTGCCCACCCAGATAATTCAGGGTAATTCCCCTTCTCAAGATCATATCTGCAAAGTCCTGTTCTCCATATAAGGTTTTCAAATTATTAAAGGAAGAAAACTTGGAATCCAAGATTTTATGTCCACCAAACTGTCATTCAGATGTGTAGGCATAGTAAAAATGTTTCCAAGTAAAGGCACTCCTCAGTTTACATGGTAATGCAGGACTAAGAAGGGTTTGCTGAAACCATGCAAAGCTATATCAATAATTAATCAGAAAACTGGGAATTGTTCCATGTCCTTCAGAAAGTTTTGTCAAAACATTAAAAACTCTCTTACTCATAAATGTATTAGGAAATGAAAAAGTAAATCTAGTATTTATTTAGTACATTATGATTTAAATCTTAGAAACATAGAGAATGAACATATTTCTTTGTGAAAAATATCAAGAATATGATATTTTTATGTCTTTGAATTGTTTGATTAAAGGATACAAAGTTTCAGATAGATGGGAGGAATAAATTTTGAGTTCTATTGCATACTAGGGTGACTACAGTCAATGATAATGTATAGTGTATTTCAAAATACTAATAAAGTAAATTTCAAGTGTCTCACCACAAAAAAATGAGTGAAGTGATGAATATGTAAATTATCTTTATTTAGTGGTTCCACATTGTAAAATTTATTAAAACATCACATTGTCCCTTCTAAATACAATTAAGATTTGTCAACTAAAAATCATAATTAAAAAGTATCAAGAGTAGTTTGAGTAATACTTGCTTTCTTTTCCTCATATAAATTATGACGTATAAATTACCTTCTAATAAAAGTAGTTAATCTATTTTACTCCTTATTGGCCACTTTGTGATTCTTTCTTTTTTTGCCTAAGTTCTTGATGATATTCCCTTCCAAATCATTATAACCATCTGCCTTAACTGTTTCTCAGAATTTGAGGGCAGATTTTACAGCAACATTTTTATTTGCAATAGTATCTTCACCAGATAGTTTAATGTTCATCAATTCGTGCTAATTTCTGAAATAGCAAAAGCACGCTTGATCTTCATTCTCCTTGTAATTACTGTTTGTTTTCCATGTGGTATCTAATTTCATATTTTGCCTTGAATGCTTGCCAACTTATTGGAACTGTTTTTTAAAATCTTCAAAGTAGAAGTAAACGCTCAATTTCAATGATAAGTGGCTTTCTGTTCCTAGTGCAATTTAAATTAAAATTTGTTGATATGACTTTATCTTGTTTTTTGTATTTATCAGACATTCTCAACATGGTTCATACTGTACCATCCTGGAGACCTAGTTCCATTTTCTGCTTTGCTGTTGCCATTTTCAAATCTTATCATCACATCCAATTTCACTTTCAGACTTGTCACTTTTTATTTCTGTTGCAATTTCATCTTTGTTAGTCAGTTCCCTCATTTGATTATCCAGTTTTGCAAAAACATCACTTGAGGTTGGTTATCACTGGGAGACAATGAGGCAACACAGCTACATGCTTTGCTGTTTTCACTTGACCTGATGAACAGATGCACAGTGACTGATCTCCAATAGACTTTGAAAGAGTGGTGTGGATGGTCACTGCTCATGAAGTATCTCTTATTTACATGGCTAGAGAGCAAAATTTTTATTTTATGTAATTAATCACACTTATAATTCTATACTGTGTTAACTGAAATTGAACCATTATTGTTGGAGTCTGCTGTTATTTAACTAAATTGCAGTAACTGAAATTTGCATGTACCAGAATTAGGCATAATGAGCACGAGGACTGCTTGTATGTAAGATTTCAGAAGCTTTACCTCACCAAGTTCCAAAGTGAAGACAAATTTTGGATAAGCTACTGAAATAAAAAAAGCAATGACATGGGAGAAAAGAAAAGAAAGAAAAGCAATGACAAAAAGGTGTGTGTTCTAAGAAATTTATGAAATAAAGGTGATCAAATAGTGTTTCTTATTGCATGGAAAAATATTTGAGACCAAAGAAAAATGGAAAATATATCTATATCACATATAATTAAATGTCTAGATTATAACAAGCTAATGGGGTGGGGGAGAAGAGAGGAAGAAGGAAAAGATATGAGAACATGCTAAACTTTTTGTCTCATTTGCAGGAAAATTACATACCAATTTTTAAAAGGACAAAGTTAAAAGCAACTAAAATCAAATATGTGCTTTTAGAGGGGTACATCTAGATACAAGAAAACTGCATCAAAATAAAAGCAAAGGAATGACACATGTGATTCAAGACGATGGTTGTGGGGTTGGGGGAGGCAATGAGTGGGACAGGAGAAGCTATATAGTAGTATAAGTTATCGTTGGGGTCCTAGCTTTTGTTTTGGAGGTGTGGTATACAGCTCAGTGACTGCTGTGAGATGTATGTTTCCCAGGATTTGTGACTTCCATGAAAGCTTAAGCCAGACACTAGCTTCTCTTTTGTAAGGAATTGGGATGTCTTTTAATAATGGAAATAAAGCCCATTATTTTATGTATTTATTTTTAAAATAATTTTAACTTTTATTTTAGATTCAGGGGATATATGTGCAGGTCTGTCACATGGCAACTCTGTGTGACACCGAGATTTGAGGTATGGATGATCCCATCACCCAGGCAGTGAGCATAGTACCCAATATATAGTTCCTCAGCCCTTCCTCCCTCCCTTCCTCCTCTAGCAGTCTTC
Organism: Cacajao melanocephalus; assembly: GCA_963573385.1. Classification (NCBI taxonomy): domain Eukaryota; kingdom Metazoa; phylum Chordata; class Mammalia; order Primates; family Pitheciidae; genus Cacajao; species Cacajao melanocephalus. Next base: position 36,703 of record CAUYLG010030388.1, on the reverse strand, counting down.
ATTGTCTATTATTCCCATCTTTGTGTCCATGTGCACTCTGTTTAGCTCCAACTTATAAGTGAGAATATGCAGTATTTGGTTTTCTGTTCCTGTGTTAATTTGCTTAGGATAATGGCCTCCAGCTGCATCCATATTGCTGCAAAGGACATGATTTCATTCTTTTTTATGGCTTCATGGTATTCCACGGTGTATATGTAGCACATTTTCTTTATCCAGACCATCTATTTTTTTCCCTAAGTTATTGAGGGTACAGGTGGTATTTGGTTACGTAAGTAAATTCTTTAGTGGTGATTTGTGAGATTTTGGTGCACCCATCACCTGAGCAGTGTACACTGCACTATATTGGTAGTCTTTTATCCTTCACCTCCCTCCCACTCTTCTCCCCAAGTCCTCAACATCCATTGTATCATTCTTATGCCATTGTGTCCTCATAGCTTAGCTCTCATATATCAGTGAGAATGTTCTCATACAATGAGAATGTTCTTATACAGTGTTCTCATTCAATATTTGGTTTTCCCTTCCTGAGTTACTTCACTTAGAATAATAGTCTCCAGTCTCATCCAGGTCACTCTGAATGGTATTAATTCATCCTTTTTTGTGGCTGCATAGTATTCCATTATATATACATACCACAGTTTATCCATTCATTGATTGATGGGCATTTGGGTTGGTTCCACAATTTTGCAATTGTGAATTGTGCTGCTATAAACATGCATATGCAAGTATCTTTTTCATATAATGACTTCTTTTCCTCTGAGTAGATACCCAGTAGTGGGATTGTGGGATTAAATGATACTTTTACTTTTAGTTCTTTAAGGAATCTCCACAGTGTTTTCCATAGTGGCTGTACTAGTTTGCATTCCCCCTAGCAGTGTAGAAGTGTTCCCTGGTCACTGCATCTGCACCAACATCTACTGTTTTTTGATTTTTTGATTATGGCCATTCTTGCAGGAGTGAAGTGTTATCACATTGTGGTTTTCATTTGCATTTCCCTGATCATTACTGATGTTGAGCACTTTTTCATAGGTTTGTTGGCCATTTTTGTATCTTCTTTTGAGAATTGTCTATTCATTCATGTCCTTTGCCCACTTTTTGATGGGATTGTTTGGAATTTTTTCTTTTTCTTTTTCTTTTTCTTTCTTTCTTTCTTTTTTTTTTTTTGAGATGGAGTCTCGCTCTGTCATCCAGGCTGGAGTGCAGTGGTGTGATCTCAGCTCACTGCAACTTCCACCTCCCAGGTTCAAGTGATTCTTCTGCCTCAGCCTCCTGAGCTGTAGCTGGGATTACAGGTGCACACCGCCACACCTGGCAACTTCTTTTGTATTTTAGTAGAGATAGGGTTTCCCAGACTGGCCTCAAACTCCTGAGCTGAGGCAATCCACTGGCCTCATTCTCCCAAAGTGCTAGGATTCCAGGCATGAGCCACCATACCCAGTCATGTTTGTTTGTTTCTTACTGATTTGTTTGAGTTTGTTGTAGGTCCTGGATATTAGTCCTTTGTCAGATGTATAGATTGTGAAGATTTTCTCCTACTCTGTGGGTTGTCTGTTTACTCTGCTGACTGTTCTTTTTGCCATGCAAAAGCTCTTTAGTTTTAGTAGGTCTCAGTTATTTATCTTTGTTTTTATTGCATTTGCTTTTGGGTTCTTGGTCATGAAATCCTTGCCTAAGCCAATGTCTGGAGGGGTTTTTCCAATATTATCTTCTAGAATTTTTATAGTCTTGGGTCTTAGGTTTAGGTCCATAATCCATCTTGAGTTGATTTGGGTAAGGTGAGAGATGAGAATCCAGTTTCAGTCTCCTACATGTGGCTAGCCAATTATCCCAGCATCATTTGTTGAAAAAGGTGTCCTTTCCCCATTTTATGTTTTTGTTTGCTTTGTTGAAGATAAGTTGGCTGTATTTGGCTTTATTTCTGGGTTCCTTATTCTCTTCCAGTGGTCTATGTGCCTATTTTTTGTACCAGTACCATGCTGTTTTGGTGACTATGGCCTTATAGTATAGTTTGAAAACAGGTAATGTGATGCCTCCAGATTTGTTCTTTTTGTTTAGTCTTGCTTTGCCCATGCGGGCTCATTTTTGGTTCCATATGAATTTTAGAATTTTTTTTTCTAATTATGTGAAGAATGATGGTGGTATTTTGATGGGGATTGCATTTAATTAATAGATTGCTTTTGACTCTATGGTTACTTTCACAATATTGATTCTCCCCACATGAGCATGAGATGTGTTTCCGTTTGTTCATGTCATCTGTGATCTCTTTCAGCAGTGTTTTATAGTTTTCCTTGTAGAGGTCTTTTAACTCCTTGGTTAGGTATATTCCTAAAAATTATATTTTATTTTTTGCAGCTATTGTAAAAGGGGTTGAGTTCTTGATTTGATTCTCTGCTTGGTCACTGTTGTTGTGCAGAAGAGCTACTGATTTGTGTATATTAATGTTGTATCTGGAAACTTTGCTGAATTCTTTTATCAGGTCTAGGAGCTTTCTGGAGGAGTCCTTAGGGTTTTCAAAGTAAATGATCATATCATCGGTAAACAGTGACAGTTTGATTTCCTCTTTACTGATTTAGATGCCCCTTATTCTTTCTTTTGTCTGATTGCTCTGGCTAGGACTTCCATTACTATGTTGAAGAGGAGTGGTGAGAGTGGGCATCCTTGTCTTGTTCCAGTTCTCAGAGAGAATGCTTTAAACGTTTTTCTATTCAGTATTATGTTGGCTGTTGGTTTCTCATAGATGGCTTTTATTACATTAAGATATGTCCCTTGTATGCCGATTTTGCTGAAGGTTTTGATGAAAAAGTGTTGCTGGATTTTGTTGAATGTTTTTTCAGCATCTATTGAGATGGTCATGTGATTTTTGTTTTTAATTCTGTTTATGTGGTGTATCCCATTTATTGATTTGCGTGTTAATCCATCCCTGCATCTCTGGTATGAGACCCACTTGATCATGGTGGATTATCTTTTGATACATTGTTGGATTGGGTTAGCTAGTACTTTGTTAAGGATTTTAGCATCTATGTTTATCAAGGATATTGGTCTGTAGTTTTCTTTTTTCGTTGTGTCCTTTTTTTGGTTTTGATATTAGGGTGATACTGGTTTCATAGAATGAATTAGGGAAGGGTCCTTCTTTCTCTATCTTGTGGAATAGTGTCAAAAGGATTGGTGCCAATTCTCTGAATGTCTGGTAGAATTCTGCTGTGAATCTGTCTGATCCTGGACTTTTTTTGTTGGTAATTTTTAAATTACCATTCCAACTTCACTGCTTGTTACTGGGTTTCTAATTCTTTCTGATTTAAGCTAGGATGGTTGTATTTTCCCAGGAATTTATCCATCTCTTCTAGGTTTTCTAGTTTATGTGTGTAAAGGTGTTCATAGTAGACTTGAATGATCTTTTGTATTTCAGTGGTGCCAATTGTAATATCTCCTGTTTCATTTCTTAGTAAGGTTATTTGGATCTTCTCTCCTTTTCTTGGTTAACCTTGCCAATGGTTTATCAATTTTATTTATCTTTTCAAAGAGCCAGCTTTTTATTTCATTTATCTTTTGTATTTATTTTTGTTTATTTATTTCAGTTTCATTTAGTTCTGCTTTGATCTTGGTTATTTGCTTTCTTCTCCTGGATTTGGGTTTGGTTTCTTCCTGTTTCTCTAGTTCCTTGGGGTATGAGCTCAGAGTGTCTGTGCTCTTTTAGTCTTTTTGATGTAGAATTTTAGGGCTATGAACTTTCCTTTTAGCATCACCTTTGCTATATTCCTGAGGTTTTGATAGGTTTATGATTGTTGTTTGGTTCTAAGAATTTTTAAATTTCCATCTTGATTTCATTTTTGATGCAAATTTCATTCAGGAGAAGGTTATTTAATTTCCTTCTATTTGCCTGGTTTTGAAGGTTCCTGTTAGAGTTAGTGTCCAGTTTTATTCCACTGTGATCTGAGAGAATGCTTAATATAATTCTTAAATTTACTGAGACCCTGAAAGAATGCTTGATATAATTTGAATTTTCTTAAATTTATTAAGGCTCATTTTATGGCCTATCATATAATCTGTCTTGGAGAATGTTCCATGTGCTGTTGAATAGAATGTGTATTCTGTGGTTGTTGGATGAAATGTTCTGTTTATATTATTAAGTCCATTTGTCCCAAGGTATAGTTTAAATCCATTGTTTCTTTGTTGACCTTCTGTCTTGGTGACCTGTCTAGTGCTGTCAGTGGAGTCCCCCACTAAATTATTGTGTTGCTATTTCATTTCTTAAGTCTATTAGTAATTGTTTTATAAATTTGGGAGCACCAGTGTTAGGTGGATGTATGTTTAGGATTGTGATATTTTCCTTTTGGACAAGGCCTTCTACTATTATATAGTGTCCCTCTTTGTTTCTTTCAACTGCTGTTGCTTTAAAGTTTGTTTTGTTTGATGTAAGAATAGCTAACCCTGCTTGCTTTTGGTATCTATTTGCATGAAATGCCTTTTCCCACCTCTTTACTTTAAGTTTATGTGAGTCCTTATGTGTAAGTTGAGTCTCCTGAAGGCAGCGGATAGTTGATTGGTGAGTTCTTATCCATTCTGTGGTTCTATATCTTTTAAGTGGAGCATTTAGGCCATTTACATTCAATATTAGGATTGAAACCTGCCCCAGGCTACCCGCCACCCAGCTGTAAAAGACAAGGGCTTCATTCTTCCCCTGCTTGTGGAGTCTGCACACTAGATTTTTGCCCTCCCTTTTGACCCCTTTCAAGTTGTTAGTTCATCTAGAGAGTTTGGAGTTTTACCTCTGGCTACCTTCCCAATGGATCCCTGTGGTGCCAGGCAGGAATGGGCTGCTTGGGGACCCAGTGAGCTCCTAGGGCCTTACTGCTGCTTCCTTTACTTCTTCCTTTATTTCGCTCAGCTCTCTAACTTGACTCAGCTCCAGGTAAAGTCGGAAACTTTTCCCACAAACAGATTTTCAGCTTCTCCAGTAGGGGTGTGTGTGTTCGGGAGAGGAGGGTCTCCCTTTCCCACTTCCTCAGTTGGGGCACTCACAGTTTTGGGGGGCTTTCCTGGGTCCTGCAAGAGTAGTTCTTTTCCTTCAGAGGGCCTGTGGGTCCTCTTGGGATTGCTGGTTTGTTCTTGCAGTTGATTTGGAGCTAAAATTCATAATGTGAGCCCCCACACACTGCTCTGTCCAGAGCTGCAGTCTAGTCCTGCCTCTTGTCTGCCATGATGATTGCCATCTCCAGTCCATCATTGATGAGCACCTGGGTTGGGTCCATGTCTTTGCTATTGGGAATTGGGCACCGGTGAACATACTAATGCATGTCTTTTTGGTAGAACAATTTGTTTTCCTTTGGGTATATTCCCAGTAATGGGAGTACTGGGTCAAATAGTAGTTGTTTCTTAAGTTCTTTCAGAAATCTCCAAATTGCTTTCCGCAGTCGGCCCTCTCTTTAAATAGTTAGGTTTTTGTTTGCTATTTAGTTTACATATTAAACCCCTTTCATATTTCTTTACATGTAAATAGGTGATAAAATATTTCACTTAGAGAATAGTGAATAGGAGATAAGGAAGCAGAGATTATAAGTGGCAACAATTTGTGTACGTCTAAAATTGGTAATACATTGGTTTTAAATGTTTTTTATTTCTTATGAAAATAAATGTTACACATATATTCCTGAAACATACTTACCCCATTCAGCAACATATTTTTATATTTCAATGTTAAGAAATACAAATCTATATCACAACTTTAATAGCTACATAGAGTTCTATATTTGAGGACATTTCATGGTTTATTTGAATTGATTCTAAAAATTTTAAGCAATAAATAATGCTATGATAAACATTTTTGTGCAGTTGTACGTGAACAACTATGTGGTTCTATTTTTTTTCGAGCATATAATCAAACCTGGAATAGCTGAATCATTGGGTATGGCATATTTTAGGCTTTCAGTACAAACTGACATTCATTTATAAAAGGAAGGCTGCATAAGAAGAAAAAAATACAAAACAAGATGTTCAGTACTTCACATATTTTAGCATTTAACAGCTTGAAACAACACATCTCTTTGCTGTTCTTCTAAATGTTAAGATCACATTTGAAACACACTCATTTAATTAGGCTTGGCCATCACTCTGTTGGAAGTGGTTACTCACATAATTATTAGATTATTAACACAAGCAAGCACCAATAGGAAAAGAGAAAGGGAATAGTCTTCAAGGTTAACTGAATATTTGAAATGTCAATGCAGTGTCAAAATTTGCTGCATTGTTTGGACGTAGTCAATTAAAAGTATCTTTCTCTCTATACTTTTGAAATCCCTATTACCCTGGCATCCAGTACTTTTATTTTTTAAAATTTATTTTTATTAATTAATTTATTTTTGAGATGGCATTTGGCTCTCTCTCCGAGGCTAGAAAGCAGCGGCTCAATCTCAGCTCACTGCTACCTTCGCCTCCTGGGTTCAGGTGATTTTCCTGCCTCAGCCTTCGGAGTAGCTGAGACTACAGGTGTGCACCACCATGCCTGGCTAATTTTGTATTTTTTAGTAGAGGCAGGTTTTCACCATGTTGGCCAGGCTGGTCTTGAACTCCTGATCTCGGTTGATCCACCTGCCTTTGCCTTCCAAAGTCCTGGGATTACAGGCATGAGCCACTGTGCCCGGCCCCAGTTACTTTTAAAACATTCAAGTACATGTTGCAAGTGAATACAGCTTCTAGGCTGGTGCATAAACTATAATTTGAAGTTTTAGTTCAATAAGTGAAACAGAATGACTTATTCCATTTTTCTAAAGTAAATGTTACCAACCAGAACTATGCCTGGGAGGAAAAATAGGGAAAGGATGTCAAGAACTTCTTTCCACCTGTTCTAAATAAGCTCATGTGTCTCCTATTTTATAAATGCCTTTGGCAGGAGATACTACTGTCATTCTGCAATAAAGAGGAAGCTTGAATTCGCTGTATATCACTATGTGCATATTTAAGATCAAAATGTTTCCTGAGGTTATGACAGTGAGAAAAGAGAGTTGGCTGAGTGCTAGAAGTATCACAGGGTTGACAAGGATGGCAGCCCCACCTGGAAAGGCTTTACAAGAGCTGAGGTTCTGGAGGCAGTCTCTGCAGAATTCATAGCTCTCTAGATTACTGCATTAGTCATCAATGCAATCAGCCTTATTCTTTCTTCTGAGGTGGGAAAAGGGATGCTGATGAGGCAAGATTCCTAACATGCATGGGTTCCCGGTTGTATACTACTGCTTTAAGACCTCCTTTTAACTGAATTTGGCCACATGCCTTTGGACACCAGAAATTCGTAGCTTGATACATGTTGGAGTCAATACATGTTTAAATTGATATACTGTATTAGTTATATCGATATCAATTCTCCCTTATTGATCCTAGAATACTTTAAAAGAAAATGAAAAGACTAGAGATAATTATGAACCACACATGACAGTAGATACACAATTAAGTAATAAATGTTTTACAAACTTAAGTAATATACGGACCCCTCTTTAAAGGAAAACAATTTTTCTCATGGGCCACTTAGTATTTACTTAAGGTATTTTAATTGTAATATTAAAATGTATAAATATAAACTTGGTATGCATGCTTTATGCTTATACAGCTTACAAACAAAAACATACTTACAAATTAAATATAAACAAGGCTACAAAGCCAAATAAGCTTAAAGCTAACAACATTTATTTAATGTGACACTGGATGTTTTTGCTAATATTAAGGCCCTCCTTGCTATGTGTATACAGCATGACATAGATTCTTTGGAATTCAGTGATCCCTCTCATCACTCTTGACTGCACATTGGGAAAGATGCACAATCTTTATCCATGTCTTGAAACTCCTGTAAGCTCCAAGCATAAGTTGGTGTGCTTGAGTGTGCCTAATTAAGTACTGTTGCCCCAAAATCTGTACTCAGAGTTGTACTAATTAAGCATAATTATCTAGGGTTAGGATAAGATTTATCGCATTTTTTAAGTTTTAAAAGTAAAAGTGAGCTCATAGGCACTGCCCATGGCCTCTTTGGACCCTTCTATTTTTCCCCATTTCTGGAAACTCTTTTTAACTGCCTTCTAGAATTCTGTATCAGTCAGCAAAAATATTTATACCAAAGTTTGAGACAGACAATTTTCTTTCAGTTAGAAGTAGTTACTTCTACCTTGCTTGTATGGGGAGGGGTCTCTAATATGCACCCAATCACGATAGTCCTTGGGCTTTGTCTCCTGTTCCGCTTGCCTGCCAATGCCACAAAAATCTAAATTCTCCTTTACCTCGTTTGACAAATGGCCTCAGCTGATATCCAGTTTTAGTCCTCAGCTTGTTTCCTGAAAGATGGTCATGACATGCTTCTGGAAATGGAAATTCCAAATCTTACCTTTGTAATTATGTGCTGTACCCCCATCCCCAGTGCCTGATGCAAGCGTTTCAGTGATGCTATTCTTTCTTCTCCAAGGCCAGGTGGATTTCTAGTTGCACAGTAACAGTAATGTGGAAGAGTAGACCTACCCAGCGAAAATTCACGAAGACAACCTGGCTTCTGCTTTCCAAATTCTCATCCTCTAATGAAGGAATCATAGCCAGCACAAAAGAATAATAGAAATAAAAATGATAATATTAGAAACCCAAACATAGAATGTCACATGGCTGGGCATAAGGACGTAAAAGATCAATTTTATGATTGTAACATAGATACTTTCTCAGATTTTTTTTTTTCAACTTTAAGTTCAGAGGCACATGTGCATTTGTTACATAGGTAAACTTGACATGGGGGTTTGTTGTACAGATTATTTGATCATCCATATATTAAGCCTGGTACCCATTAGTTATTTTTCCTGATCTTCTTCCTCCTCCCACTCTTCACTAGGTCTTGGTTTGTGTTGTTCCCCTCTCTGTGTCCATGCATTCTCATCTTTTAGCTCCCACTTCTAAGTGAGAACATGCAGTATTTGGTTTTCTGTTCCTGTGTTAGTTTGCTAAGGATAATGGCCTCCAGCTACATCCATGTCCCTGCAAATGACATGATCTCATTCATTTTTATAGCTGCATGCTGCATGGTGTCTCTCAGCCTTTTTTTTTTTTTTTTTTTTTTTTTGAGTAATATTTTCACGATTTTTGCCCAGGCTGGAATGCAGTGGTATGACCTTGGCTCACTGCAACCTCAACCTCCCGGGTTTAAGTGATTCTCCTGCCTTGGCCTCCCGAGTAGCTGGAATTACAGGCGCCCGCCACCATGCCCGGCTAATTTTGTATTTTTGGTAGAGATGGGGTTTCACCATGTTGGCCAGGCTGATCTCAAACTCCTGACCTCAGTGATTTGCCTGCCTTGGCCTCCCAAAGTGCTGGGATTACAGGCGTGAGCCACCATGCTCAGACTTCTTTCAGCTTTTTAAGAGAGCATTAAACTAAATGGGGCTCCTCTGACAATTTGTGACTACCAATTAGCTCTCATGTTTCCATAGACAGCTAGGACACCTTGTCCTCACTCTTTAAAAAAGGGAGACCTGGCTCTGGCTCCCCTGAGTAAGCCACCTCCCTGGTCTCCAGAAGTTACAAAGTAAGAGGGTTGAGCATGTAGCATAGTGGACCAGGTGATCTGGAGAGAAGGAGGCAGGGGTATGGAAATGAAGGAGAAAGGTGTGGTGAGGGTGAATGGTAGGAGAAGGGAAAGCTGAGGACAAGAGGAAGGGGCTGGTTGTTGTAGAATACTCTCAGGTGTACCTGGACATCATCACGTAGAGCAGTGTTCCTTAAATGTGCCCAGAGAGGAAGCATAATTATAAAAGTAAGAACTTGCATTTTCAGAGAGCTTTCCCCTGGAAATTCCGATTCAGCAAGTGTAGAGCCAGGGCTATGGAATCTGAAGGTTTTGGTTTAACAAGTGATACCATGCTAAATAAAACACAGCTTGTCTAAAAAAAACGGATAAATAAGGGAGTCCCTGAATTATGCCTGGCACACAACCCAATCCAGAGTTCATGGAATATTGGAATGCATGGAGATATAATACTCTTAGAACACAACATTTGTAAGGAGTATAGAAAAAAAACCCCCAAAATCCAAAATATCTTAATTGTGTCCATTTTGAGAGCATTAAGCCTACCCTCAGTAGTTGTCCAGGTTTTTAAGAGTTAAGGTGAAGAGAGGACATGACTGATGTACCCTGCAACCAAAGCTTTGGAAGGGGAACTGGGGAAGGAGGTGTGTTGCCTTATGCCACCTCGTGGCAAAACTGAGTAGTTAATGAAGACTGGGTGGAAATCACGTGACTTGAGTCCTTTAGCTAATATTCATGAAGTCATTTGAAAGAAAAATCACTTAAAATCTGAGTCTGTTTTCTTCTTTTAAAAAAGATTACTGTTTGCCTAAATTATGTTTTTGATACAGGCAGTGAGACTTTAAAAGTGAAATAAAATATTAAGTATCCCTTTGATCATTGCTAATGCTATTTTACCATTTATGAGTGAGGGAAAAACTTATTTTTCCAGGGATATTCCTTTTTCTCTTGATTAAGATGGTGAATAGAAGGTAGCTGGTCACGGAAATGAATAGAGAATGTTGTCAATGAGAGCGGTCGCTGCCATCCTCCTCTTCATCTATTCTATTTTCTCAATTCTCTAGGGTGAGACAGGCTACTGTGAAGACGTCAGATGGCTGACTGAGGCTTTCAGAAAAGACAGATCTCACCAGTAGCTGCAGAATACTGTTACCTAATATGACAGTTAATTTTATGTGTCAACTTTGCTGGGCCACTGTGCCCAAATAGTTGGTCAAACATTATTTTGGATGATTCTGTGAAGGTATTTTTTGGATGAAATTAATATTTAAATTGGTAGACTAAAGCAGATGGCCCTCTATAATGTATGTAGGCCTCATTCAATCAGTTGAGGGCTTTAATAGAATGAAGACTGACCTCCCCTGAGCCAGAAGCAATTCTGCTAGCAGACTGCCTTTAGACTCAAACTGCAAAACTTTCGTGGGGCTCCAGGTTGCAAACTTGCCTTGTAGATTTTAGTTTACCCAGCCACCACAATCTTGTGAGCTAATTCCTTATAATTCTCTCTCTTTCTCAAATCTCTTTCTACACACACACACACACACACACACACACACACGGAGTTGATTTAATTTTCTAGAGAAATGTGACACCTGTGATGGTGTTAGATAATTGGAACTTTTGAGAAAGACATATCTCCCAGCTGCTAGAGAATATGGTTACCTACGTGGTGAGAACTGAAAGGTACTAGAAAAGTCTGCTCTCTTTTCAGAATCTTCTCTAGCACTCTCAAGTGTGGGTTCAAGTTAGGGGTGACCTAACTCGGTTGATGTGGCTCCATTTCCCTGAGATTCTCCCGGTTCTGCCCACCCCTGTGTGGTCGCTCCATTCTCAAGGATGGTAGCAGGAAGGCTCCAACAGTTTCAGCCTCACACAAAAAATCTGGAAGATAAAAAACTTCTTCAGTTCTAGTATTCAAAGAAATTCACCCTGAATAAACTGTCCATTGCTGACTAGGACTCTGGCTTGGGAAATGGAACTTAGTATTTAAAACAATCCTTGGAGATTGGGGTTTCCCTAAGACTTGTGGAATCAAAGGGGCTATACGGATACCTGAAAAAAAATTCTGGTTCTGTTAAGGTGAGGGAAGGGGAATGGATGTTGGGTAGACACCAATAATGTCCACCCGACACTTACCTAGTACCGGCAATTGATTGATCACAATATAGCACATAAGTGATGATACTCAAGTTAAACTAAACTAGTGCTAACAAACTAGTAAAGAATAGTGGGGATTATGGTAAACAAGAATAACATCATCTATTAATAAAAGAGAAGCCACGCTAAGCATGGTGGCTCATTGCTGGGTGCGGTGGCTCATGCCTGTAATCCCAGTACTTTGGGAGTCCAAGGTAGGCAGATCACCTGAGGTCAGGAGTTTGAGACTAGGCTGGCCAACATGGTGAAACCTCATCTCTACTAAAAATACAAAAATTAGCTGGGTGTGGTGGCATGCTCCTGTAATCCCTACTTGGGAGGCTGAAACACGAGAACTGCTTGAACATGTGAGGTGGAAGTTGCAGTGAGTGGAAATCATGCCACTGCACTGCAGCCTGGGTGACAGAGTAAGACTCTGTCTTGGAAAAAAAAAAAAAGAGAAGCCGCTACTCTGCTCTAGGCAATGTGAGCATGCAAAAATATAACCCTTCTGTTGAAAGATTGCCAGCATTTTCCAGAGAAACTGATGACTTGCATTTTTATGTAAAATAGACATATTTTAAGTATTGGCAACTAAGTTCATTTTTGTTCTTGTTTTTAACCACACATGGCAGCCAATACTGTCAATAAACAAAGCATAACTTTTGGCTAAATGCAGTCTGTGAACCTCTACTTTACAAGCTCTGGGCCAGTATAACCATTACTTGTCATTCAGTGGTTCTATGAATGAAAGGCTTGCAAAGAGTAGAGGAACCAAAGATTAGAGAATGAGTGTCGTTGTCTCATACAATGCTTTTCAGCAGGTGTCACCACACACATGCTCTCAGGCTCCCACTTCACTGAATGAAACGTGAAGTCCATGTGGAGCCAGTTAATTCTTTCCAAGATAGTCAAGGTGTTCTACTGCCAGGCACCAGGAACACTTATTTTCCTGGTGTTGACCGTCTTACTTCATTCACAGGTAAGCCCTAGCAGGTACAGGGAAAAAAGTCTTCACACTACCAGGAATCCAGTGTAGATCAGGTTCTTTTTTTCCCAAGATGCCTAAATTCTATTTTTAAAAAAAGATTTAGCAATCATTCTTCCATTTCTGGACACTTAGATGATGTCATTAGCTAGTTTATTACAGTTCTGCGAGACATACAGCTTTTTATTGATAGTTTAGATTCATTACCGTCCTATCATTAAAACGCATTTAGTTTAACTGAATGGAAAATAAAATAGCAGTTTGTCATAAACTTAAAAAAAAATCAATGCTAATTAGCTTAAAGTAGACTAGTACTGAGATCAGCGACTAATTCATTTGCATTTATCTTTTCCCTGGACAATTTCTTGTTCCAAAAAAAGCACAAGAGCAGTAGTTTGTCAATCCTGTTTACGAATTAGAATCTAGCAGGTGGAATTGTAGGGCTTGTGGGCAGGGGATGAGGGGAACGCTTTTTTAAAAGCTTTTGTCCAGGCCCTACCCTAGAGGGACCAAAACTCCCTAAGTGATTATAATGTGTAGACAGGGCAGAGTACCGTTCCCTGTGCGGGGAAAAATATCCCCAAGACCTGAAATTCCTCAGATTCTCTCCAGAACTCTTCATTTCAGCACGAAGGGGCATCAACGAACAATTTTTTGACGTGTCTGAGGCTAGTAATTTCCCCGGAGATTGACGGGACCATCAGCCAATCGGCCGTCTGAACGAGTCACGGTAACCCCAATGACAACAGAATAAGGAACTTTATCCCAGCAGAAAAACCATATCGCAATAGCAAAGTTCAGCAAGTCAACAAAAGCCAAGGGCTCTCTCTCGGACATCAGCAAGGCCCGGGTACCCCTGGAGGTCGTAGCCAGGAGATGGTGCTGCCCTTGCCCAGCGTAGCTAGAGAGGCGGCGCTTGCTCAAGCGGCTCGCACCCTCTCCGCGCGTCACTTCCGCCCGGCGGTGTCTTACAGTCCTACCCGCCGGGTTGAAGCGACTTCCTTTTTTCTTTCCCTTTTTCTTCTCCGTGGCTCCGCCTCCCGGAAGTTCTGGCCTGTCTCCGCCGCGGGTCAGGGGTGAGAGCTGGAACCGCTGCACGGGCCTTGGTGAGTGAGTAACTGCTGCGAGTTCTGTTCCTGGGCGGCGCCAGTTCAAAGAACCTAGGTTAGAGCACGCCAAGGGCGCAACAGGACTGTACTGGGCCTCAGGAATCTCCACGCTCTCCGGTTCTGGGGCCTTCAGTCTCCTGGGCCTGCAATTATCCACGCTGAGGCTGAGGTCTTCGGCCTTTCGCGAGTTGGACTGCAGCCTTGTTCTGCTTCTGTCTCTTCTCTCTCCAGGCGAGGTACTACACAGGTTGTTGCCAGCGATAGGCCTCTCCTGGAGCTTGAATTGGAAGCAAAGTAGCCTTTTCAGTCTCAGTGATGGCCGGGTTGCTTCCTGAAGTAGCCAAGATGCTTAAGCATCCATTCCGCCTCCTTTGAGCACCCTGGGAGGTAGGCAGGGCAGACGAAAAATACAGTCGTTAATATTATACACTTGAGGAAACTGAAGCTCTTGGCGAATTCAGTTTCAAGGCAGCACGGCTCTCTGAGAGGCAGAACTGGGATTCGCACCCAGGTCTAACTTCTGTAGAGTTGCGCAAAATAGTGGAGAGAGCGTTTGGAAAAAAGGGAGACAATGCACACGTTAAAAGAAGAGCTGGGGTTTCTGAATGCTTACTTTGTGTTCTGGATTGTGCCAAGTTCTTTCTATAATTATATCATGTTTTTAAAATAATAAGCATAGGAAGTATATACTGTGGTTATTTATTCCTGGGTTGGACAACCGAGGCTCAGAGATGATAACTGACTTGCCTAGTGTTAATGACTTTAGTAGGCATTTCCCAGATCTCTTTCAGCTCTGTGATTCTTCCAACACTGTCGTTTTAACTTCTGGCATAATCAGAGTGCCCTTTTCTGATTTTGGCATTACAGAAAGGGAGATTGCAGAACTTCATTTTTTGTCTCCTCACCTTTTACCCATTGTGTCATTTCTTATCATGTTAATTTTACCTTGACTTTTACTCCACGATTTAATTTTTAGTCATGTTAATTTTGCCTTGACTTTTACTCCACGATTTATTTATTTTTTTTTTCCTCCAAGAGGAATGTGGGGATGGGTGTGGAATTAATGGATCCAGGTCAAAGGGTTGGCCAGAAAAATTGCTAGTTTTTACATTATGGGTGTACTCTCTTTATTGTTGCTTTCCTTACATATATTATGTCAGTTTCTGCCTTTTTTTTTTTTTTCCTGTCAGGAAAACGGCTATTCTGCCAAAATGTCAGGAATTGGAAATAAAAGAGCGGCTGGAGAACCTGGCAGCTCCATGCCTCCAGAGAAGAAGACAGCTGTTGAAGATTCAGGGACCACAGTGGAAACAATTAAGCTAGGAGGTGTCTCTTCAACGGTATGAGGAAACAATGCTATGAAAGTGTGCCTTTCTTCTGTCACTTACAACTTGAAACTAACAATTCATGGCGGCTTTCTGGGGTATGGGGAAGCTCTTTGAAAAGAAGAGGGAAATAAAACAGGCTGAAAATAGGTAAAATGATAATGGTAGTCAGTTCTGGCGGAGAGGTAGATTGACAGTTGTTCTTTGTTTTCGAGGTGTACTTACATTCTTTTGAGAATCTGGGAATGTGGTGCCTGTTAAAACATTAACTGTAGGTATTTAGCAGTGGGAAGATACACATTTATTTTTCATTCACTGAAAAAGTCAGTACCAGATTCTAAGAGTCAGTTTAGTAATCATTGAGAGCATGGTGGAGAGTTTGAGTCTGAGACCAGACTGTCTGGGGTTGACTTTGAGCTGTACCACTTCCTAGCTGGCTGATCTTGTATTATCCCTCCTTTGCCTGTTTTCTTGTCTGTAAATGTAATTAGAGTCCCTGCTACATTAGATTTTTATGCAGATAAAATGAGAGACCCTGTTAAGGGCTAACACTTTGCATTTAACATAGTAAATGGTCAATAAATATGAGCCATTCGTAGCTAATATTGGGCTAGGTAATATAATGGTGCATAACATACATATTATCCTTGCTCTAATGGAGCTGACAAAACGAGTATTATATACCAAAATCTCATAGTAATGTTGTATATCTGTTAGGCATCAGAAGTTTACAGGTTTTGATCTAGATCAAGATTTTACTTTTTTGAAACTCAGCCATGGGGATGTGATGTTAAAATGCTTTGCATTTGTATGGCTTGCAAAACTACATCTGTTACTTACTTGATTTTGAGGCTGAGGTTTATTTTAGAGAGGTTGATTTTTTTTTTGAGTCAGAATAATAGGAACATTCATAGTAAGTTGTTGATGATGTGTCATTTCTGAGGCTGCCTGGGGTTCTGGTACTTAATGTTGCTGATAGGAGGTGGTTTTGTGTTAGCACTGCCTTACATCATGCATTCCAAAAGCATTTATTTACTCAATATGTAAATATTTGTTGAGTATTTGTTATTTGCCAGACACTGTGCTTTACATTGAAGACAGCCCCTAGACTTTAGGTTGTAGGGTAGCACTGACAAGGGAACAGACTATTTAGAGTGGGGTATGTGCTGTTCATAGGGACAAGCACATACTTAGGGAAAGCACGTAGCACACACCCTAGTTTGGACTTTATCCAGAAGGCAATGAGAAGCCATTGGATGGTCTTAACTAGGGGAGTAACATGCTCTGATTTATGTTTGGAGACTATAGAAGAGCAAGGATTACAAAACAAGAGTCCGATTAGCAGAGTTGTTTCTTCATTCCTTCTTATTCCCTTTCCCCTACAACTCCATCTCTCCAAATGTGGGGATCTGAGGCATGTATCCATTGATCCCTGCTCCAGCTGGTTGAAGGTTGCCTTTGAAAGCAGTGCCTCCTGTGCATTTTGAGATTGCTGTTATGTGCCAGCTGTGATTGTGGGAGAGGAAAACTGAGTCTCCCAAGGGTAATTCAAGTGGGAACACTGGCGGCGTAAATGGAGCTGTCCACCACGGCTGTGCTGAAATGTGGCAGGCTGACAGGACTTAGCACAGAGTGTTTGCTGTAGGAGGCCTTTGCAGTGATCTTGAGAGATCATGGTGGCTTGGACCACTGTGGAGATGGCATTGATAAGATCTGCTGATGGATTGGATAACTCACATGAAAGACAGGAGGGAGGATCACCCTAGGATTTTAGAAGTATTGGAGTTTCTACTTAGCCAGAGAGGAGCAGATTTTTGGGAGTCATGGAGGATGAACTGAGTTTGGTTTGGTCTGGGACATATAAGTTTGAGATATTTATTTGACCTCTGAGTGGATAGGTAGTTAATAAGTTGGATGCTGGACAGAGGTCTGGGCTAGAGCTGCACATTTGGGAATCATCGTTTTGTAAGTTGTGTTTAAATCTATGAGACTACAGACTCTTTAAAAGAATAAGCACAAATAAAGAGGTCTGCTGGAGCACTGTAATATTTTCACGTCAAGGAGATGAGAAAGGACTAATCAAAGATACAAAGTGGGACCAATGAAGTAAGAGAGACTGGGTTCCCAGAAGCCCACTGAAGAAAGTATTTCAAGAAGGAGTTGATCAGGTGCTGCAGGTGTGTTCTCATTCAGGTTTCAGTTGGAACAAAGAGAATAAAGAGAGGACTGAGATGTTGTATTTAATAATACAGAGTTCATTGGAGATACCACAACACCTACATTGGTGGATTAGTGGGGATGGCAACCTGTTTTCAGTGAGCTTAAGAGAATATGAGAGGAGAGGAATTAGGGAAAAGAGAGTAGAGACAATACTTTAAAGGAGTGTTGCTATAAAGTAGATGACTATATAGTGACTGATCATGGAATTTAAGTTCAGTACAGAAGGAAGTGAGAGAAGTGAAAGGTACAGGACCAATGGATTGTATATCCTGGAGAGGTTGAAGAATTTTTGGAGTAAGGAAACTGGAGAGAGTAAACTGGAAAAATCGTGGTAGTTGTGAAGAATGAGGTGTTTGAAATTGAACTTGTAGAGGACATGTAGTTACAAGTAAGACTAAATGTGGGAGTTGGTGACCGAAGGAGATAGAGGACAAGATCATTGGTGGAGAGGAGGTCAGTGACTTGATGATCAAAGTATAGGAAAGATGATCTGTATGGGTATTGAAGTCATTAACAATGATGACAGGAAAAGTATTGGAGAGTGATAATAAGCTAGGTGCTAAATCTTTGAGAAATGTGAGGAAACGAGGTAGGCATTTATAGATGAATTCAACAGAGCATGGTGGCAGGTGTTATAGGCTAGTGGCATGAACTGCACAGGTAGGTTTTAGGAAGGAAAGTGGGATAATGGCCTGGAAGTGGCAGTGAAAAACAAGAGGAGGATATTCATCTCTCCAGGGCTTCAAGGGGTGTAGAAGAGAAACAGCCACCACTGGAGAAGCCTGCAGGAAAATAGTGTTCTCATCCAGGTTTCAGGTAGAGCAAGAAGGGAAAGGCAATGTTCAGAGAAGAGTTTGAAGATAGAGTTTATTAATAGTGTTAATAAACTGGTACAGTGGGGAAAAGTGTTGACTACTTTGGCATATTAGAAATGTTTTAACTAAAATGGAAAAGAGAAAAATGAAACCAAAATTGGTGCTGTAATAAACAATTCTTACTTTAAAATACTGATTTCATTAATTCCTCAGAAAAGTAAGAATGTTTTTTCACATGCTGATTCTTTGCTTGTTATATTCCCTCATCCCACCTCCCGCCAAAGCCTCCCTGGTTTGTCATAGGGAAGGAGCTGGAGAGAGAAAAATATTGAGAGAGATGTGAAATTACTAATGGAGTGAGGGTTTTGTAGAGACAGAAGAGAACAGGATCCTGAGCACAAGCTGAGGTTTTAAGAATGTGTGCATAATTATGTGAATGGGTCAAAGAGATGGGGAATTGAGATGTTTCCCATCTGATGGCTTCTATTTTCTCATTAAAATAGGAAGTAAAGCCACCTGTTTAGTATGATATAAAAGAGGGCAGGGTTTGGTAGAGGTTGATGTTGCCTTGATGGCGAATGGGAGAGAGCTCACTTGATAAAGAAACATTTCTGGATGCATGATAAGATCTGTTTAGGTTCAGAATTCATTTTTTAAAGGCACCGGTTTCTGTGGTTTCATCAGTTTCTCTAGAAATCTCAGCATACTGGGTACAGGAATGGAATAGTCAGATATCTGGATTAATTCAGATTGGGGTTTGTTCACAAAGGTAGAATAAAAGAATTAAAGTCAGAGAACTGAGGAAGCTGTTAGGCAGGTGTTTAAAGGAATGTACTATATAGTATATGCTTAAGATATGGAAGGTAGCGGAGATAGAAGGGGACCGAAAAGGAGAAAGAAAAGAATTTAACATTCTGGAGATCTAAATGAGGTAAAGGGATTGGTATAATGGGTTAAAGGCATGAGATACCTGAAAGATGTGGTGTTATTCAGGGAATGGGAAGTTGGACTTTAAGATTTTAGATGGAGTACAGTTCCAGATAATGACAGAAGTCCAAGATGTGGCTTTTGAAATGCATGGCTAAAGCACAGTGGAGAAGATAATCATTGGAGTGAAGGAATTGGAAATACTGACAGCCTAGATGCTAGAGGATTAGATGGTTTGTCCACATGTATGTTGAAGTCACCGGATATACTGGCAGGAACTGGGATAGACAAGGACCCAGCTGCTGAAGTCTTTAATGAATGAAGTATAGTGCTTAGGAGATAGATGACAGTATTGATTGGAGTAGAGGGTGTTCTAGCTGGGTGATGGCTTAAAGTAGCATTACTTTGTAGATGTTCATGTGACTAGAACAGCGAGATGGGTGTGGTTGAGGTTCTGGCTTATTTGTGTGTATTATTCTTTCCTCACATCATCATATACATGTTATCTCTTCTGCTTCTACCTCTTATTTAATTACTTGTAAGATTTTTAAAAGTCAATAACTTTATTCATAGGAAATAACTAATGAATTATTGTGACCTTGTTAACAGCTCATTTTTCTAATTTCTTTGTGGAAACTAATAAGATTGGTTTACTGGGCAGGAGGAGCTAGATATTCGAACACTGCAAACCAAAAATCGCAAGCTGGCAGAAATGTTGGATCAGCGACAGGCCATTGAAGATGAGCTTCGTGAGCACATTGAAAAACTGGAACGACGACAGGCCACTGATGATGCCTCTCTATTGATTGTCAACCGATACTGGAGTCAGGTAGCTAACTTGTTTATTTGCTCAGATTTTTATTTGACCAATTTAACTCTCCTTACTATTCATTTCCAAAGTTGTGTCCTTTGTTTCTTCATAATTGTACTTACCTCTTCTCCAGTTTGATGAAAACATCCGTATCATCCTTAAACGTTATGACCTGGAGCAGGGCTTGGGAGACCTACTCACAGAAAGAAAAGCCCTTGTTGTGCCTGAGCCAGAACCAGACTCTGATAGCAATCAGGAACGTAAAGATGACCGAGAGAGAGGCAAGTATTTGTAATGGATTCTATCACTGCATGCTATCTGGGTTTTTGAAGTATTGCTTTGCTTGCTTTTCATTTGAGGAAAAGGCAATGGATTTTGTTATTTCCAGTTTTAATTTTTGGGGGGGCTTCTTTTTTTTCCCCCTGTGTCCTCAGGGGAAGGGCAAGAGCCAGCTTTCTCTTTCCTTGCTACTTTGGCCAGCAGTTCCAGTGAAGAGATGGAGTCTCAGCTGCAGGAACGTGTAGAGTCTTCTCGCCGAGCTGTGTCCCAGATTGTGACTGTCTATGATAAATTGCAAGAAAAAGTGGAGCTCTTATCCCGGAAGCTAAACAGTGGAGGTGAGGCAAGAACCTGGAGGCCGGGAGTAGTGGAGGAGGAATAAGAACTCATTTTTGCGTGCTAACTTGTAGTTTGCAAACTTACATATTTATTTTTATTTATTTATTATTTATTTATTTTTTAAGAGAGAAGGTTTCACTCTGTTGCCCTGGCTGGAGCACAGTGGCACCATCATAGCGCATTGCATCCTCGAACTCAAGCATTCTTTCTGCCTCAGCTTCTGAGTAGCTAGGACTATAGGCATGTACTACCACACCTGGCTAATATTTTAATTTTTTTTGTAAAGAGGAAGTCTTGCTATGTTGCTCAGGCTGGTCTCAAACTGGCCTTACGAGATCCTCCCTCCTGGCCTCCCAAAGTGTTGGGATTGCAAGCACGAACCACTGTTCCTGGGCTACCTATTTATTTTTAATTACATTTTTTAAAATTCTAACCTTCAGTGTTACTGGTAGTGTCTTCACTATGGCATATTAATCTTTTATCAGTGCTTTTCATTTTGAGCTATATGATAGTCCTTTAATAAAAGGAGGAAAGATTTTATCAACTCCATACCGATACGCTCTGTTAATGACAGTTTTGTAAATAGCAGAATTAATTTTATTGAATAAACAGCTCTGATATCTGGATATCTTTATAGTGTATGTAGGCTATTGGTTTCTAATGATAATATTTATTTTAAATATTATTTAATAATTTCTTATTAGATACTGCATTTTGACTTGAAAGAGTTCATTTTTACTTGACTTTTATTTTTCATTATCTTTGATGTTTTTAGAAACACTTGGTGCAGGTTTTAGAGTTGACAGATGATCTGTATGGTTACAAGGATGATTAGAAAATATTCTGTGGATGAAAGAGTGTCTATTTGAAATAGTTGGAGTAATTGTGTTATTCAGAGTTAGTGCAAAAATTTGTATTTGTACAGTAAAGTATTTATGTAGCTAGGTTACATCTTTACTCATTTGTGACATAAATACCTTGCTCAAATGCAAGTAAATGCCTTGATTTCATGTTTTCAATAATAATCATGTTCTAGTTGTAATATCTTAATTTCCCTGCTTATCATTATGAAGTTTAACCTTTCATTTCTGAAGGAAATAAGTTGAATGTAATGCATGTTGAACCATAGGATGAGCATATAAGTATTATTTCATAATTTTGCTGTTGAGGGTAATTGGGCTAAACTGTCAACATAATTAAACAGCTTGTAGAAGGCCTGTGAAAATTTGGCCAAGGGTTTCTTTTGCTTTACCATTAGATTATGTATTCTGTATTTTATTATAAGCAAAACAGATACTTGTTTAAAAATACACAAGTCAGAAGTACAAATAAGTAGACTACAAACATTCCCCCATTCTCACATTTCAAAGATAATTATTCTAAACAATGTGTTTTATGTTCTCTCAGACTTTCGTACTTTTGTATTCGTATGTTGTATCTACTTCCACGTTCCCAGCTAAAGTGTGTCTTGGTTTAGTGGTTTGGCTCACCCTTCTTTGTTTCTCTAGTTTCTAGTACTGCATCTGGCATCAGGTTATGAATCAGAATCACCTTTGGAGTTTTCTGAGCCTAATTCTTTTTGGCTCTGCCCGTGGAGGTTCTTATTGAGTAGGTGTGAGATAGGTCCTAGGGAAATGTCTATTTTAAAAGTTCTACGGGTGATTCTGATGGGCAATCCTAGATTAAGAACCGTGAAAAACCCCACGTGACCAACCTATTCTCTGTTGATACTAAGAGTAATGCCAAGAGGTGATATGAGAGAACATGTTTTTCTTCCTGATAACTCCCTCTGATGGGTGCTATATATCCTGAGAGTATCTGGTTGCATTTAATAACATTTGGATTTCAGCTATAATATTTGCAACTCTAATTTTAAACATATTAACTTGATGTAATAAGTTCTATGGATTTACCTACGTGCTTTCTAAATAGTAGTGTACCTTTTCGTTTTTGAGCTTCAGAAGTGCCCCTAACATAGTATTTCAGAATATATGATATGAGAATATGTGATAAGAGCATATGATCCTTGCTTTGTTATTCAGGCTGGTCTCGAATGCCTGGCCTCAAGTGATCAGCCTGCCTTGGCTTCCCGAGGCGCTAGGATTACAGTGTGAGCTGCTATACCTGGCCAAGGATACACAGTTTTAGAATTTGACACTATAGACGCTAAATTAAAGTATAGTTCTTCTTCCCCAGATAATCTGATAGTGGAGGAAGCAGTGCAGGAGCTGAATTCTTTCCTTGCACAGGAGAATATGAGGCTACAGGAATTGACAGATCTTCTTCAGGAAAAGCATCGCACCATGTCTCAGGAGGTACTTAACCAGAAAGGAGAGATGGCTATGTCTAGTGGGCTGTGGCGCACGTTGACTTAGAATTCTGAGCACCTCAAATGTTACCTTACTCTAGAAGGCCTATCATAGGGGGTTTTGCAAAACATGACACAACTCCAAACCTCCAAATAATGAATTACCTGAAATATAAAAGACTGTATAATGTTATTGAGGAATGATGTGGTAGAAATTCAACAGAGAATGAGGAAGTAGAAACTACTGTATTGATGATGTCCTAGGAATTTGAGAAATGTGAATTTTTAGTCTAAACTTGGGCATAAATAATCCCATGATTAAACCATGCCAAGATTTGGACATTTATTTATTTACACAAAATGATCAAGATAAAGTGATGATAGGCCTTATACGACTTTTCTGATACTCCTGATTATCATTTTGATTTAGTTCAAAAGATATTCTACTGGAATTCTACCTACCTTAGTTTGGCCCTGAATTCTCATGTTAATTAGTAATTTAGTAGTTACCATTTACTTAGTATCTAGCATTTAAGCACTTTCTGAATATTGTCTCTAATGGCAAAACAACTCACATTTTATTGCCAAAGGAACAAATTGAAAGAGGTCAGTGATTATTCTGAAAGCACATAGCTAGAAAGTGCTTGAGCTGTGTTGTGGCTGTAGGTCTGTTTGACTTCAAAGTTCTTGTTCTTCATATGCCTTTGTTTACTAAACTCCAGTGTTAAGGTTCATGCTGGGCTGTTTGCATGAATGTCATCTGGGGAATTAATTCATATGGATTCTCCCGAACTTTCAAAGGGGTTAGAATGTAGCAGCCTTTATAAATAAAATGTAGTCTACTAAGAACATAAAATACTTTTGTCATGTTTTAAGACATTGTCTAGGTGCTACCAAGATGAAGAGGTCTTCCTTTTCTAGCCCTTTGGCAAATCTCAGATAGTATTATGAACCTGGAGGGCAGTTGTTTGCTAAACTGTGTGAGGTCTAAGTTGGCCCTCACAGCTGGCTGTTTATGCTTCCTGTCGGCTGGATTAGTTGTCCACTGGAATACCTGCAGGTTGTCTCTCCATCATGGTAATCTCAGGAGGGTTGGGATTTGTACATATTGGTTGACTTCTTCCAGTGAGCATCCCCAGATCACCAGGTAAAACCTGCATGGCCTTTCTGATACAGCCTCAAAATTATGTAGTGCCATTTTCATTGGGTCTCTAAAGTTGACCCAGATTCAAGAGGAAGGAACAAAGATTCCACCTCTTGATAGGAGGACTGTCAAAGAATTTTTGTTGTGCCTTGTTTTAAAACCTAGCACAAAGGGTATATATAGGTTAATGTGAACATGTAACAGCTTAGTAGTTAAAATACTAAGTAGTGTTAGCTTGTGTATAGCTCCTAAATAAACAGAGTATCTGAGTCTAGATTATAGTATAATCTATGCTATATAGTATCTGACTCTAGATTGCTCTGGGATGAGCTTGGAAAAGAGTATGGAAGTTTTCCTTTCGTTCTGTATGAATTACCTTTTGTAGTAACGTGGAGAGAGAAATTTGGGAGTAAAATAAATTTTTTTTTGAAGAAATATTTATCTTCTAAAATGTTTATCTAACAGGGATGAGTTTAAAAAAGAGTATGGAAATTTTCCCTTTGTTCTATATAGATTACTTTTGGTAGGATGTGGAGAGAGAAACTTAGGGGTAAAAATGGTTTTCTTGAAAAAATATTTGTCTTTTAAAATACTTAACAAAATGACAGTTATTATCTTTTGTCTTAAAAAATACAAAATTTTTGAGTTTGTGGTCTGTCCAGGGAAATGGTGCTTTTCAGAGGTAGAAAAATTAGTGAATCTTAGATGGTCTTTTCTTTGTGTGAGAGTTCTTATAGACTTTAGACTTAAAGTTTTCATGTTTACAACTGACTCAGAATTGTTGGAAGAATCCATGATTTCATTTTATAATCATGCATTGGGAAGAGGGTGAAGTATCTTCTATTTGAGTCTTTTCTATAATTACACATAAGCAAAGGTTAATATTGTGAAATTTGGAACTTAAGCTAGTGATGTTAGGCAGTCCTTTTCTAACTTGGTCTATTTTTTTTATATGTTTCTGAATGTCTGTCTTTGGGATGTAGTTCTCCAAGTTGCAGAGTAAAGTGGAGACAGCTGAATCACGAGTGTCTGTCCTGGAGTCCATGATTGATGACCTGCAGTGGGATATTGACAAAATTCGAAAGAGGGAACAGCGACTCAACCGACATTTAGCAGAGGTCCTAGAACGGGTCAGTGCTGTTTTATGGCTTAGAGACTAGAATCATTTTAAGGAGTGTTCTCAGGAAGACTCACCTTGGGGTGTGGTACTTAAGGAAAAAAACTCATCGTTTGAAAGTACATCCTTTGAAATTACATTGGTTATTGGTTGTATGTTGGGCAAAGGGTACAAAGTTTTAGTTATGCAGGATGAATACGTTCTGGCTATGTGTAGCATGGTGACTGTAATTAATACCGTATTGTGTACTTGAAATATGCCAAGAGTAAATCTTAAATGTTCTTGCCACACACAAAAAGGTAACTGTGAGGTGATGGATTTGTTGATTAGCTAGATTGTGGTAATCATTTTACAGTGTATATGTATAATTTGTCTTGTTTGTAGGTGAATTCGAAAGGTTATAAGGTGTATGGAGCAGGGAGCAGTCTCTATGGCGGCACAATCACTATCAATGCCCGGAAGGTAAAGTCAGTGACTCAGGACGTGGTTTTGGACCTTATGTCAGCCTTTGTGCTTGGGTACTTGGGATTGTGTTCACAAGTGATATCATGGGGTTTTGCTGGAAGAGCAGATCAATGAAGATAGGAAGCTTAGAAATGGAAATGATTTAAGAATAATACTTATTTATTCTCTATTTTTCTGCTTTTCTCCAGTTTGAGGAAATGAATGCAGAGCTTGAGGAAAACAAAGAGTTGGCTCAGAACCGTCTCTGTGAGCTGGAAAAACTTCGGCAAGACTTTGAGGAGGTCACTACACAAAATGAAAAGCTGAAGGTAGGAACGCATCCCTGAAGGGCAGTAAAATCAGACATTTTGCTGCTCAACTCACATATGTACATACCTGTGAATCTGCATATTTATGAGGGATAAGAAAAATGCAGACAAAATCCAACATCCTTTCATGATGAAACTCTTAACAAATTAGGGGTAGAAGAAATGTGCCTCAACATAATAAAGTCCATGTAAAACAAGCCCACAGCCAGCATTATACCCAACGGCACAAAGTTGAAAGCTTTCTCCTTTAATATCAGGAACTGGATAAAGATGCCCACTCACATTACTTTTGTCCTAGCCAGAGTAATTAGGCAAGGACAAGAAATAAAGGCCTCTTAAGCAGAAAGGAGGAGGTAAAGTTGTTTCTGTTTATAGATGACATGATTTTATATATAGAAAACCTTACAGGCACCACCAAAAAACTGCTAGAACTATAAATGAATTCAGTGAAGTTGCAGGTTAAAAAATCAACATATGAAAATAGTTGTGTTTCTGTATACCAACAACAAACTATACAAAAAAGAAATTAGGGAAACATTTCCATTTACCATAGCATTAAAAAAATTGTGAATAACCTTAATCAGGGAGACGAAAGATCTGTACACTGACTGGATAAAGAAATGTGGTGTGTGTGTGCATGTCCAACAGCATGGGTATGCCTAGAGGACATTATGCTAACTGAAATAAATCGAGCACAGAAAGCAAATACTGCATGATCTCACATGTGGGTTCTAAAAAAGTCAAACTCATGGAAGCAGAACGGTGGTTACCAGAGTTGGGAAGATGGGGAGATGTTGGGGGAAAAGGTACAAAGTTTTAGTTATGCAAAATGAATAAGTTCTGGAGATGTGTAGCATGGTGACTATAATTAATACTGTATTGTGTACTTGAAATACGCTAAGAGTAGATCTTCAGTGTTCTTGCCGCACATAAAAAGTTAACTGTGAGGTGATTGATTTGTTGATTAGCTAGATTGTGGTGATCATTTCACAGTGTATGTGTATAGCAAGACATCACACTGTATACCTTAAATATGTGTATATTTAATTTGTTGATTATACCTTAATAAAGCTGGGGGAAACAAAAAATGTAAGTTGTGTTGATATATTACTTCTTTACTTGCATATTTACTTATTATATGTACCCTACCTTGTTCTGAAAAGGATTTAAAGCAATGTACAAAGATATGTAGATTAAATCAAGGTGCTCTAATGTAGGAGTTGATGAGAAAAATGAGAAGTAGGATAAACTAGGGTGAGGATCCAAAAATTCATTTAAAAAAACCTGGGGCTTGTATACAAGATGTTTGCAAAGGGCATGTATATGCTTTGGGAGGGAGGCCATTCACATGTCAGTACTTGCCGAAGTGGTTCCACAGATTTGGCTCTGCAGTTTCTTGCTGCCAAAACAGAGAAAGAAACACGATTGGTGATCCTGTTGGTCTACAGACCTGCCCAGAAGAATTTTCTTCTTAGGAGAAGAAAAGAGATTCTGAGAGTCTCTTCTTCACTCCTCTTTCAATCATAGTTACCTCTATTTTATAATTTGTTTCTAGGTTAAATAATATGAATAAAGATGTTTGAACTGAAAAATAAAGTTAAATAAGTTAAAAGTGTTTGAGTAATTAAAGCAGATAGTTGCTTAGGAGAGGCATAACTATTTTTGTTATCCTGTAAATTTTTTTTCTCTGTTACTGTTATTAAAGAGAACAAGTTAGTGACTGGGGTCCTCAGCTATATTTTAAAATAAGCATCTTGACAAATTTCACTCTTCTAGTGGCTCAGTTGACACAGAATGTAAAACACATGTCAAAAGAATTCTAGGAGGAAAGAATACAGTGTATCCAGGTACTGTCTCCTAGTTGGTCTAATTTAATTTAGGGGTAGATTTTATATACTTAGAGCAATGGGTAGATAGACTTAATAATCTTTTAAAATTGTCTCAATTGTGTAGGACACAGTGAGTTCAAAATTTTACTTCCTGTCTAGATTCTGCTTCTGACTTTGCTTTGCTTTGGGCCCTCCTAAGGTGGAACTGCGGAGTGCAGTGGAAGAAGTCGTTAAGGAAACTCCAGAATATCGCTGCATGCAGTCACAGTTCTCTGTCCTGTATAATGAGAGCCTACAGTTGAAAGCACACTTGGATGAGGCTCGAACCCTGCTTCAAGGCACCAGGGGAACCCACCAGCACCAGGTTGAGGTCATTGAGGTAACAGCCTTGCCTTGTCTTTTGTATATAAGCTTTCCTGCCTCCTAAATTTTACAATTTTAATCCTTCATGTGCATTTAATCTCCATTCATTCAGCTCGCATTCATCGAGTGGCTGTAGCTCTTTACTCTGGTAGGTATTGAGCATATAAAGATGAGACAACAGAATTCCTGCCCTCACAGATCTTACAGTCTGCAGCAGTGGAAGAACAGTATTCATTAGAATGGGATGTGGTACAATGGCAGCATAGCCAAAAGATGTGATAGATGAGAATAGAGCATCTGATTTGACTGTGAAAACTTCCTGATTCCACTTGAGAAAGTAAAGTATGAATATTAAGGATAAATACAAGTTTACTGGTAGTTAAAAGTAGGAAAAGGGGAATTCTCAGCTTGAGAACAGCATATATAAAAGTATGAAAGAGCGTAATAAATAGTTTAATATGACTAGAGCTTATGTGTATGGGAGAAAATAGTGGGCAGAAGCTGCAAAATTACTTACATGCCATTATAGCCTATAATGGCACCAGTAGATGATTTTTTTAAAGATAGTAACTTTTATTCATATATTCATTTCTGTATCTTCCATAGTTTTTAGGGTAATAGTTATAGTAGTTGGTCTTTTAATATATACCTGACAAATGAATTGAATACTATTTTATATATGTTTATATACTGTTTTATAGTTTAGTTCTCCAACTAAATTGTAATATTCTCAGAATTGGGGGTCATTTTCTTTATGTTTTCAATATCCTGTCAGTTTCTAAATTAGTCTTTTGTAGATATCTGGTGTTCATTAAGTATAGATTGAACTAGAAATTTTCAGAGTAATTCATTATTTTCTTGATATATATAGATTTCCTTTTAGAGTCCCATAGATCAAATTTAGGAGACGGAATAATAGAATATGATGTTATTTCTACACTTTAATAAGAATTTTTTATTGGTTCCTTTATCTGTGTATAGCGAGATGAGGTTAGTCTTCATAAGAAGCTGAGGACTGAAGTAATTCAGCTAGAAGATACATTGGCCCAGGTCCGCAAAGAGTATGAAATGCTGAGGATAGAATTTGAGCAGACCCTTGCTGCCAATGAACAAGCAGGTATAATGATTCTCACTCCATGCTGTAGTTTGCTGTAAATACCTTCCTTGAAAGATCTAACACAGACCCCAGGGTTTGTTAATGCTAACTTCAACTCAGAAGTCCTGAAGTACCTTAAATCAAATCCTGTAATTCATTTTGGTTCACAGCCTGGGTGTTTGCTTTTCAACTCAAGTTGACCGGTTTTGTTTTCATCTTCTAAGAAGGAATCTTTCTTTTGGTAATTCTCCCTATCTCTCAGTGTCTCCTGATGTGTTCTGCACTTTCTCTCCTTGTGCCTTTGCCCTTACCACAGCTCCTCATAACATTGCTGTTCCTGTGTTTAAGGCCCTATAAACCGGGAGATGCGCCACCTCATCAGTAGCCTCCAGAATCACAATCATCAGCTGAAAGGGGAGGTGCTGAGATACAAGCGGAAATTGAGAGAAGCCCAGTCTGACCTGAACAAGGTAACTAGAAGGAATAGAATAAATATTATTTGCTATTAATGTTATAAGGCTGTTTTTGAATGAGTTGGGCAATGTGGTTATCATAAGAGATGTGCATCTTTCTTTTCTTTATTCTTGCAGACACGTCTGCGTAGTGGTAGTGCCCTCCTCCAGTCCCAGTCTAGTACTGAGGACCCTAAGGATGAGCCTGCAGAGCTAAAACCAGATTCTGAGGACCTGTCTTCCCAGTCCTCAGCTTCAAAGGCATCTCAGGAAGATGCCAATGAAATCAAGTCTAAACGGGATGAGGAAGAGCGAGAACGAGAAAGGAGGGAGAAAGAGAGGGAACGAGAAAGAGAACGGGAGAAGGAGAAGGAGAGAGAACGAGAGAAGCAGAAGCTAAAAGAGTCAGAAAAAGAGAGAGATTCTGCTAAAGATAAAGAGAAAGGCAAACATGATGATGGAAGGAAAAAGGAAGCAGAAATTATCAAACAATTGAAGATTGAACTCAAGTAAGCCATATTTAGAGTAGCAGTTTCAGACTGAAAAGCTAAGATTAAGACATCATGTGTGAAATGTTTGATTGATGGCATGGCTTGTCTGACTATTGTAATATTTTAGATTGTACAGTTTATTTGGTTTCAAATCTTATTCAAGTGCACAGCCAAAATGATCTGTGTGGCTATTACGTACTTTGCTTCAGTGATCAACTACCAGTAAACCGATGATTGTAGCCTTATTTTTCATGAATCCAATTAAAGAAAAGGATGTCATGATTGAGGTAACATTCCTGAGAATTACTGGAAATTACTGCTCTTCATTGGATTTGGGCAGATTGCTGGTATTAATTGTAATTTAAATGATACTAAGTGGAGTATTTATATATCACTGTAACTTGGACAGTATGCCTGACAGTTAACTTGGTTTGTGAATATGCCAGATCTTTTTTAGGAGATTGACTCCTGTAGTCATTGAAACACTAAGATAGATCTTTAACTCGGTGAATTTTTCTGTGTCATAACCTTATACATTGGCCCTTCTCCTCCTGTATAACCAATAACTTCTCTGGTAGAACGGCTTACTTCTTGCTCCTTGTTTTCTATGATTAACTCTTTGTTGATGTTTGGATTTGAGGGACCACTGTGCTCAAAATGCTTGAACTCCTTTGGTATACATAAGTATAGTTAAGAGGTTCAGTAATTTAATAAGAGATGAAGTTTGTCTTCAGCTGATGGTTAATTATTCAGCTGTCAAATCTAGGATTAACAATATATCTCAGACTTTCAAAATTTTCCCTTTTTTTTTTTTTCCCTCTTGATCACTTTAAGGCAATTTTTTTTTCTGGTGTGGTATCAGAATCATCTGAGTGACTTGTTTAAATACATTTTTGGACTCAATCCCCAGACCTACCAAATCTCAGTTATTCAGGGTTGGGGGCCACAGAAATTCGCCTATATAACAAGTGCACAAATGTCTGTTTATAACTTTGTTAGAGGATTTTGTCCGAAGGGAGAAATGATTCACTTTTATACAGCTTTTCTGTACTTTCTAAGCATATCTAAAAGTCTCGTGATAGTCTGTGCAAAATTTTATCTTTTAGGTATGATATGAAATGTAAAATGAAACTGTTTTAAAATATTCTACTCAATTCACAGTTCCCTTGCTCTGATGACCTTTATTTTCTCATTACATTGTTCCCCTCCCTCTACTACCCCTGTCATAGGAAGGCACAAGAAAGCCAAAAGGAGATGAAACTATTGCTAGATATGTACCGCTCTGCCCCAAAGGAACAGAGAGACAAAGTTCAGCTGATGGCAGCTGAGAAGAAGTCTAAGGCAGAGGTATTCTAGTCTGCTATTACCTGTACTTCTGGTAAAAATCCTCATTTGTGAGATTTTCCTTCATACTTGCTAAGGATATAATTTCTTTCTTTATCTTTAAAATTAGTGTTTAAATGCAACATTTTCTGACTTTTCAAAGACCATCTAAAATAGAGATTTTAAAACTCTCCATAGGATGGTAAAATATATCTGAATTGCTGGGATTATGAGTAGGGTTTCCAAATTATTTATTCCTTGTTTTTCCTATGTTATTCATTGCTACAGGGATTACATTTTTCTGATTACTTTTGGGAGGAATGTCTTGTGCTCTTAAAATTTTGAGGCCTAGAAAAAAGGGATGAGTACCACTCTTCTAAAGAAAGGTACATCTGCACTTCTCAAAAATGTTGCTCATAGAAGCATGTCATAGTGGAATGGAGTGACATTAAAACAGATATTGTTATGTGATGTTTTCGTATATTATTTATCTTGTTCCATATTCTGTAAAGACCTTTTCCGTGTTATGGACTCGCCATCTTTGCACAATATTAATTGATTTTTGAAAATGTATTATAACTTTTTATTTTTGTGTAATTCATTTCCTCCTGCAGTTGGAAGATCTAAGGCAAAGACTCAAGGATCTAGAAGATAAAGAGAAGAAAGAGAACAAGAAAATGGCTGATGAGGATGCCTTAAGGAAGATCCGGGCAGTGGAGGAGCAGATAGAATACCTGCAGAAGAAGCTAGCCATGGCCAAGCAGGTGGACACACTTTCTTTATTTAATTGACTTTTTGAATAAATGTTACTTGACAATAAATTACTGCCAGTGAAATTTGCTTTTGTATTTTGGTCTTTTCTCGATTGTTAATAAGTGTTTTTTTCTTTTTGTGTGTGTTTAATTCTTACCTTCAAGTCTTTCATCTTTCTGTTATTTTGTTTTGTGTATTTGTGAGGCAGGAAATTGCCTTTTATTTAAATGGATAGCCTGTTGTTCAGACATGTACTGAAGATCTAGTCTTTCTCTGCCGACTTAGAATTAAGGGTTATAGTGAATGTAAAATGAAAAATAAGATGTAAGATTTTATATAAATTATTATAAATATATGAAACTAAGAAAACTACTTTTATAAATAAATATGTATTTCTATGTAGTACATATACTACATAGAAAAACTATGCATATAAATATATGAGTTATGTATAATCAGGATATATTAACCAGTATAGTAATATATTGATTAAGCAGTATGTTAACTATGGCTATTTTGGGGTCATAGAACTTTAGAGATTGTTCTCATAATGAATATGTGTTTCTTTATTTTTAAATCCCAGTGAATTTTTATTAACATTCAATAATAAAGATACTGAAAATGGTTGGAAAAACCATATATATGTTCTCTGTTAGTACACCTTCGTTGTTTCTAAGCAATAGCAGAATGACAGTGAGATGGAGTAGGTTTAATGGTAAGTTGATTATGAAGTGACTTGAAAAGAAGAACTTCATAAGATCCTAAACACATTCCTTTTGTTAATAAGTATAATTTTGACTTTTCTTAAATCTGGTAATTGCCACTTTTTTTCTTTCCCTCTCTTAAGATAATTATCAGGAAATTGTACTATTAAAGATTCTAGAACAAGTAAAAAGAAAGACACTGTGTTCTTGTATGGGATGACTCACTATCTTAATACATTAAGTCTTCCTATGTTTATGTATGAATGTAAGTGATCTCATAAAAGTGCTTTTTTAAAATTTTGCTTTTGTTTATTTTGATACTAGACAAACTGGTTTTAAAGTACATACGGAAAAGTAAATGAGTAATAAGAGAAATTGAAAAAGAACAGCACTGAGGTCTCTTCCATATGTTAAAATATAAAAGCTTCTGTAGGCAAAATAGCTTGAGACTGCTAGACAGGCCATTAGAACTGAATAGAAACTTGAGAAATAGATGAAAGTACACAGGATATTTATTATATGCTAAATACATAGTTTTAAATCCATGGAGAAAAGAAAAACTGACATGTGATGGGACAAAAGTAAAAAATATAACATGAGAAAGAAGTTAGATACATATTCGAACATTCTGCATTGGGATGATTTCCAAATGGATCATAGATATGATATTTTAAAAAATGCATCCATCAAAAAGTTAGAAGAAAATCATTCAATTCCTTTATAATATGGAGTGGAGGCCTTTCTGTGAATAAAAGGCTAGAAAACATGAAAGAAAGATGGATAATTTTGAGTTATTTTTTTTAAATGATGCAAAACTTCTACATTGCAAAACAAAACAAAACAAAACAACAAAAACAAAAAAGCACCGTTAGCAAAGCCAAAAGATTAAATGACAAAAAGTAAAAAATACTTTTAACTCTTATTACAAAAAAGGCTTATCTGATTAAAAAAAAAACCCTCTAAAATAGGGAGAAAAAACTCAAAAATCCAATGGAAAAATAGGCAAAAGAAATGGATAGGTTACAGAAAAGAATACAAGTGGTCTTAGTTATATGAAAAGATGCTCAGTCTCACTTATAATGAGACAGATATAAATTAAAGATATTATTAGATACCAATCTTCACCTATCAGATTGTTAACGAGGCTTTGGATATTTGCACCTGCTGGAAATCCTGTAGATTCAGTATTTTAATTGTGGAAAAGCATGAGAAAATGTGAGAGGTTATGATGGAAGTACTCTTAACCAACTGCTGCTTGATCTGTTTGCCTAGATTAAGGTAAATATAATTATTGTCTGCTTTAACTGACATTGAGTACAGATCAACTAATAAGTATCAGACCAACAATTGGTGCCAGTGACTTCAGATAATAGAGCTTCTGTATGCCTAGTAACAAAACACAGCTTCTTAAAACTCTGTCACTGAATTAATTTATATCTAAATGAATAATGGGAAAGTTTAGTTTCCTGTGCTCATCCATTGAAGTTGGAAGATTCTTCTAAAATGAAACCTTTTCCTCCTTCCTTTAGGAAGAAGAAGCACTCCTTTCTGAGATGGATGTCACAGGCCAGGCCTTTGAAGATATGCAGGAACAAAATATCCGTTTGATGCAGCAGTTGCGGGAGAAGGATGATGCAAATTTCAAGCTCATGTCAGAGCGTATCAAGTCCAATCAGATCCATAAGTTGCTTAAAGAGGAGAAGGAGGAGCTGGCAGACCAGGTTTTGACTCTGAAGACTCAGGTAATTAGAATGAGTAGAGCTTTCTATTCTGTTGAAGTAGGGTGCATTCTACATGATGATACAAGTTAAAGGATGATTATTGTGGCATTTTTTTGTGATTGAAAAAAACTTGGAAACTACATGTTCATCATTAGGGTATTGGTAAATAAATTATACATCCCTACTGTTATTCCTACAAAAGAGTACAGTGTAGCTGTCAAAACAAATATGGATCTGCTAGGGAAACGTTTCTAAAATAAAGTCAAGGGGCTTGTTTAGTTACCCTTTTTGTGTTAAAGCGTATGTTTACTTGTGTGCCTGTGCTGTGTATTTTAAAAATTTCTGGAAGGCTGCATGAGAAACTGTTAGAATTGTTACCTCTGGATATTGGGATGAGTTGTGGGTAAGGTTAGGAGGTATATGTGATTTTACTTTTTTAAAAATTTCCATAGGTTTTGGGGAACAGGAGGTGTTTGGTTACATGAATAAGTTCTTTAGTGGTGATATCAAGATTTTGGTGCACCCATCACCCAAGCAGTGTGTATTGTTCCCAGTGTGTAGTCTTTTTTCCCTCACCTCCCTCCACCAAGTCCTCGAAGTTTATTGTATCATTCTTACACCTTTGCGTCCTCATAGCTTAGCTCCTACTTATGAGTGAGGACATACAGTATTTGGTTTTCCATTCCCGAGTTACGTCCCTTAGAATAGTGGTCTCCAATTCCATTCAGATTGCTACGAATATCATTATTTTGTTCCTTTTTATGGCTGAGTAGTATTCCATTGTTTGTGTGTGTGTGTGTGTGTGTGTGTGTGTGTGTATCTCACATTTTCTTTATCCACTTGATTGATGAATATTTGGGCTTTTTGCAATTACAAATTGTGCTGCTATTAACATGCATATGCAGGTATCTTTTTCATATAATGACTTTTCCTCTGGGTAGATACCCGGAAGTGGGATCGCTGAATCAAATATTAGATCTACTTTTAGTTCTTTAAGGAATGTCCATACTGCTTTCCATAGTGATTGTACTAGTTTACATTCCCACTGGCAGTGTACAGTTGTTCCCTTTTGACCACATCCATGCCAACATCTATTATTTTTTTATGATGGCCATTCTCGCAAAGTGAGGTGATACTGCATTGTGGTTTTGATTTACATTTCCCTGATAATTAGTGTTGTTGAGCATTTTTCTTATGTTTGTTGGCCATTTGTGTATCCTCTTTTGAGAATTACATATTCATGTCCTTAGCAGTCTTTTTGGTGGGTTTGTTTGTTTTGTTCTTGCTGATTTGTTTGAGTTTCTTATAGATTCTGAATATTAGTTTTTTGTTGGATGTATGGATTGCAGAGATTTTTCTCCCACTCTTTGGGTTGTCTGTTTACTCTGCTGATTATTTCTTTTGCTGTGCAGAAGTTTTTTTATTTAATTAAGTCTCATCTGTTTATCTTTGTTTTTGTTGCATTTGCTTTTGGGTTCGTGGTTGTGAAGTCTTTGCCTAAGCCAATGTCTAGAAAGGTTTTTTCAATGCTATCTTCTAGAATTTTTATGGTTTCGGGTCTTAGATTTAAGTCTTTGATTCATCTTGAGTTGATTTTATATAGGGTGAGAGATGAGGATCCAGTTTCATTTTTCTGTATGTGACTTGCCAATTATCCCAGCACCATTTGTTGAATAGAGTGTCCCTTCCCACTTTATGTTTTTGTTTGCTTTGTCAAAGATCAGTTGATTATATGTATTTGGCTTTATTTCTGGGTTATTAATTCTGTTCCTTTGGTTTATATGCCTGTTTTTATACCAGTACCATGCTCTTTTGGTAAGTATGGCTTTTTTTTTTTTTTTTTTGAGGCAGAGTCTCACTCTGTCACCAGGCGCCAGGCTGGAGTCCAGTGATGTGACCTTGGCTCACTGCAAACTCCACCTCCTGGGTTGAAGCAATTCTCCTGCCTCAGCCTCCCGAGTAGCTGGGACTATAGGCGTGCGCCACCACGCCCAGCTAATTTTTTTGTATTTTTAGTAGAGACGGGGTTTCACTATGTTGGCCAGGATGGTCTTGATCTCTTGACCTCGTGATCCGCCTGCCTCAGCCTCCCAAAGTGCTGGGATTACAGGCATGATTCACTGCGCCCGGCCTTGTGAGTTT
>CAUYLG010030383.1:0-113373 GCA_963573385.1 Cacajao melanocephalus | reverse complement strand
CCTGCCTCAGCCTCCCAAGTAGTTGGGACTACAGGTGTGCGCCACCACGCCCAGCTAATTTTTGTATTTTTCAGTAGAGACAGGGTTTCACCATGTTGGCCAGGATGGTCTCCATCTCTTGACCTCATGATCCACCTGCCTCGGCCTCCCAAAGTGCTGGGATTACAGGCATGAGCCATCACGCCCAGCCTACTTTTTCTTTGAATTGAACTTTTAAAAAATTATTCAGGTCAGGTGTAGTGGCTGACCCCTATAATCCCAGAACTTTGGGAGGCCACAGCAGGAGGATTGCTTGAGACCAGGAGTTTAAGAGAAGCCTGGGAAACATAGCAAGACTTCATCTCTACCAAAAAGTGTTTTTAATGAGTTGGCCATGGTGGCATGTACCTGTAGCCTTAGCTACTCAGGAGGCTGAGAGGGGATGGCTTGAGCCCAGGAGATCAAGGCTGCAGTGAGCCATGGATCACAACACTGCACTCCAGCCTGGGTGACAGAGTGAGACCCTGTCTCTAAAAAATTAATAATAATTATTCAGTAAAATATTTCATGTATGAATTAAAATTTCCCCTTACCAATCAAAATTAATTATACTTTGTAGTTTGCATTCTTCTCTGTTGTTTCACATTTAAATACTGAACTCTGAGAGAATAATGGAATTGAAGCAACTCAAGTTCTGTTCTGGGGTTTCTACAATCATTGGGCTATCATTGTTTATGTCTAATCTACTGTTTAAACTCAGGACTATGCAGCACCATAGGCGCTAAAGATGCCACTTGGCCCCAAAGCTCTAGCAAAAGCTGTACACACCATTAAGAACTTACTCCAACTTCATCACTGCCAGTGCATGGTGATAAAAAACAGACCCACACTGGTTTTAGTACTGTTTCAAAATTCTACAAACAATACACTCCCTTACTCCCTGTACCTAGGGGGGAAACCCCTTGCACCACCCCATTCTTTAAGTCCTTGCCAGTATCTATTAAACTTCTAAATGCATGGACCTTCTAATCCAGCAATTCCAATTCTTTGAACACAATGTCCTGATGTATCTACACAAGTAGTCAAGATATGCAAGAATTTCCATTGCTACATTATTCATGACAGCAAAAAAAAGAACTGGAAAGAACTGAAAGGTCCAGTAAGGAGCAGGGGTTAAATTAATTATGCCATATCCATTCCGTAGAATCCACTCAGCGTTAGAAAGAATTAGGTCAGCCTGTTTGTATTGCCCAGGAAGGGTATGACATACAAACATACTTCAGAGGTATTGCAGGTTCAGTTCCAGACCACTGCAATAAAGTGAATCTTGCAATAAAATGAGTCACACAATTTTTTAAATTTCCTAGTGCACATAAAAGTTATGGTGGCCAGGCGCGGTGACTCACACCTATAATCTCAGCTCTTTGGGAGGCTGAGGCCGGTGGATCATCTGAGGTCAGGAGTTTGAGACCAGCCTGACCAACATGGAGAAACCTCGTCTCTACTAAAAATACAAAATTAGCAGGGTGTGGTGGCGCATGCTTGTAATCCCAGCTACTTGGGAAGCTGAGGCAAGAGAATCGCTTGAACCTGGGAGGCGGAGGTTACAGTGAGCCAAGATTGCACCATTGCACTCCAGCCTGGGCAGCAAGACTGAAACTCTGTCTCAAAAAAAAAAAAGTTATGTTTACACTATACATTATGTCTAAAAGTGTACATAGCTTAATTTAAAAATACTTCATTGCTTTAAAATGCTAACAATACAGCCTGGACAACACAGTAGGACTCTGTCTCTATAAAAAATTTTTTTAAATTACCAAGGTGTGGTAGAGCACACTTGTAATCCCAGCTACTCAGGAGGCTGAGGTAGGAGGATTGCTTGAGTCCAGGAGCCTGCAGTGAGCTATGATTGCCCCACTGCACTCCAGCCTGGGCAACAGAGAAAGACCTTCTCTCAATTAAAAAGAAAAAAAAGTTAACAATCATCTGAGCCTTCAGCAAGTCCTAATCTTTTTGCCTCAGTGTTGTTGGCTGCCAATTGATCAGGGTGGTGGTCGCTGCAGGTTGGAGTGGCTGTGGCTATTTCTTAAAACAAAACAATGAAGTTTGCCACATTAATAGATTCTTCCTTTCATGAAAGATTTTTCTCTATAGCATGAAATTCACTTTAGCCACAGCAGAACTTCTTTCAAATTGGAGCTAATCCTCTCAAACCCTGTACTGCTTTATCAATTAAGTTTATGGAATATTCTAAATCTTTTGTTGTCGTTTCAACAGTTTTCACAGTATATTCACAAGTAGATTCCAGCTCAAGAAACAACTTTCTTGGCTCATCCATAAGAAGCAACTCCTCATGCATTAAATTTTAACATGAGATTGCAGGTGTTCTGTCCTACCTTCAGGCTCCACTTCTAACTCTAGCTCTCTTGCTCTTTCTACCACATCGGCAGTTACTTCCTCCTCTAACATCTTAAATCCTCAAGTCATTCATGAGGCTTGGAATCAGCTTCTTCCGAACTCCAGTTACTGTTGATATTTTGACTTCCTTCCGTGAATCACAAATGTTCTCAGTGGCATCTAAAATTCAGAAGACTTTAAATTTACTTTGCCCAGATCCATCAAAGGAATCACTATCTACAGCAGCTATAGCCTTACAAAACGTCTTTTTAAATA
Source organism: Cacajao melanocephalus (assembly GCA_963573385.1). Taxonomy (NCBI): domain Eukaryota; kingdom Metazoa; phylum Chordata; class Mammalia; order Primates; family Pitheciidae; genus Cacajao; species Cacajao melanocephalus. The sequence continues at coordinate 110,721 of CAUYLG010030383.1, read as the reverse complement.
ATAAGATGTGAAAGTTGAAAGTACTCCTTGATCCATGGGTTGCAGAATAGATATTGTGTTAACAGGCATGAAAACAGCATTAATCTCCTTGTACATCTCCATCAGAGCTCTTGAGTGACTAGGTGCATTGTCTATGAGCTGTAATATTTTCAAAGGAATCTTTTTTTCTGAGTAGTAGGTCTCAACAGTGGGCTTAAATTATTCAGTAGACCATCCTGTAAATAGATGTACTGTCATCAAGGCTTTAGTTGTTCCATTTATAGAGCACAGGCAGAGTAGATTTAGCATAATTCTTAAGGCCTTAGGATCTTTCAGAATAGTATATAAGCACTGGCTTCATCTTAAAGCTTCCAGCTGCATTAGCCCCTAACAAGAGAATCTGTGGGCTCTTTGAAGCTTTGAAGCCAGGTATTGACCTCCCACTAGCTGTGAAGGTCCTAGATGGCATATTCTTCCAACAGAAGGCTGTTTTGTATCCATCGAAAATTCTGTTGTATACTGTAACCACCTTCATCAATGACCTTAGCTAGATCTTCTGGATAACTTGCTGTATTTATTTATCAGAACCTGCTGCTTCTCTTTACACTTTGGTGTTACGGAGACGGCTTCTTTCCTCAAACCTAGTGAATCAACCTCTGCTATCTTCATATTTGTCTTCTGCAGCTTCTTCACCTCTCTCAACCTTCATCGAATTGAAGCAAATTAGGGCCTTGTTCTGGATTAGTCTTTGACTTAAAGAAATTGTATAGCTGGTTTGATCTTCTATCCAGACCACTAAAGCTTTGTCCAAGCAATAAGGCTGTTTCACTTCCTTATCCTTCATGTGTTCCCAGGAGTTGAACTTTTCATTTCCTTCAATATCTGTTTTCCTTTGCATTGACAACCTGGCTAACTGGCATGAGAGGCTTAGTTTTGGGCCTGTCTCAGCTTTCAACATACCTTCCTCATTAAACTTAAACATTTCTAGCTTTTGATTTAAAGTGAGAGACACATGACTCTGTTTTTGGCTTAAACACTAAGAACCCATTACAGGTTTATTAACTGGCCTAATTTCAATATCATTGTGTCTCAGGGAATAGGGAGGCCCAAAGAGAGAAAGAGAGTGGGGAGAACAGTTAGAACACATACAACATTTATCCACTAAGTTTGCTGTCTTACATGCGCATGATTCATCGTGCCCCAAAACAATTGCAATAGTAGCATCCAAGTTCACTGATCACAGATCACCATAACAGATACAATACTAATGAAAATGTTTGAATTATTTTGAGAATTACCAAAATGTGACAGAGACATGAAATGAGCATATGCTGTTGGGAAAATGGTGCTGGTAGACTTGCTCAACACAGAGTTGCCACAAACCTTCAGTTTGTAAAAAATGCGACATCTGTGGAGTGCAATCAAATGAGGTATGCCTGTATCAGTAACTGAAAAAAGCAAGCAGTTGAACAAACTGGGAAGGGTTTCCCATTTATGTAGAAAGATAAATGTGCAAACTTAGTCTGGCACAATCTATCTTCCCTTGCCGAGAAGGGTATTGGTCCAGCCAGAGGAAAGGTCTCTGCAATGATGGACAAATCGAGGTTTACTGGGAATTCTCAGCTCACCTTTCACATGTCCCGCTATAGATTAAATTGTGCTAGGAACATATCAGTTACTCCCTAAATTGCCTAAGGGAGAAGAGTAACAAAAAGGAATAATCTAAGAACCTAAGTTTATTCAGATTTTCTTAGACTTTTTCAATCTTCTTTTGAAATACAGACATATGGGCCAAGCGCAGTGGCTCATTCTTGTAATCCCAGCACTTTGGGAGGCTGAGGTGGGTGGATCACTTGAGGTCAGGAGTTCGAGACCAGCATGGCCAACATGGTGAAACCCCATCGCTACTAAAAATACAAAAATTAGCCAGCATTGTGGCATATGCCTGTGGCCCCAGCTACTCGGGAGGCTGAGGCAGGAGAATCACTTGAACCCAGGAGGTGGAAGTTGCAGTGAGCTGAGATTGCACCACTGCACTCCAGCCTGGGCAACAGAGCAAGACTGTCTCAAAAAAAGAAAAAAAAAGAAATACAGACATATGTACTTTTTACATAGATGATATTGTAGATACACAGCAATAGGATAAAATATTTCCCTAGATGGTCAGTTTCTGAGTAAGGATCAGAAAGATCAAGAAACAGCAAAACAAATATATAATGACCCTGAAACTACTAGGATATTCCAGAGCAAAATTCTTTTTTAATGTTTCAGTTCATTGCTTATGCATATATACTGTTCAATTAACATGATATTTCAAATCCATAGAAGTTTAAAAAAAGTAGAATATCTGCCTTTAATTGTCTTTAAACTAGGCCTACTTTTAAGGACTCTAATGGGGCAGAAGATAAAGAAGATAAACCATTTAGACTAGGCCCAGAGGTTTAAAAAAATTTTTTTTTTACTTAGTTAATAATGTCTCTGACTCACTTTTTTTTCTCTATAGAAGAAATTATTTCATTTGCAGAGGTCATGCATTGGCACAGGCAGAATGGTGTGGCTGTACTTTATCACCATAAAGTCCCATATAGCTAGGACCTCAGAGAATAAAATGCTAAGTTAGAGAGAGGAGACACGATGTTCTGCATATAAATGACCTCACTCTCTGCTTCATCCCACAAAACATTAAAATTTAAACAGTCAAGTTCTATAATAAAGGTAAATGCAAAATGCCAAGAGAACCCTAAGGACAGAGTGTTAAAATCTTCCAGGGTGGTGGGGTGGGGAGCGGGGAGAGGAGGAACATTTGAACCTGGTCTTGGAGGAGAGAAATAAAATAGGACTGATGGACCGCGTGCAGGCAGCGGAAGTGGCTGGTGGCCACGTGGGTGTGCACGTGGGTGTATTTGGAGAATAGAGAGCTGGCTATGATGGCTGAAACAAGGTGGAAGACAATGTTGGAAAGGGACAATGGGGCCAATTTGTCAAGAGCCGTTTATGCCACAGTAAGTAGGAAATAACCTCCATCCAGCCTTCTCTCTCCTTACTTTTCTCCTCAGCCCTGCAACCTTAGCCTCCTAGATTCAAGCGATCTTCCTGCCTCAGCCCTGCCTCAGCCCCCCTAGTAGCTGGGATTACAGGCATGCACCACCGTGCCCAGCTAATTTTTGGATTTTTAGTAGAGACGGGGTTTCACCAAGTTGGCCAGGCTGGTCTCGAACTTCTAACCTCAGGTGATCCACCTGCCTCGGCCCCCCAAAGCGCTGGGATTACAGGTGTGAGCCACCACGCCCGGCCTCTGTCCTTGCTTTACCTAGCCAATGCAGTTTCTCATGAATTTTTCTGAAGGTATTACATAAATTCACATGCATGTAAGTATGAATGCATGTAATGATTACACACACATTTATATATACAAAAAGCAGCATACTGCTTTGTTGCAATTTCTCCAGGCTACGCAACGTCCCTTATGCTCTCCCTGGCCTTTCCTGCTTCAACAGCTTTAATCCTGCTGTCATGACCTTTCCTGCCCTGGCTCTGCCTGGTGAACTTCTACCCATCCCAGAGCCCAGCTCAAATGCTACCGCTCACATGAGGCCTTCCAGAAGCTCCCAATAAGCAATATATTTCTCCCTTATCTGAGCTCACATGTCATCTATAAATGCTTTCACATTTGTTTTGGAATAGTGATTACATGCCTATCATAACATTTTAAAAGTACAAAAGTGAAAAATATATCTCCCTCCTAAGCCTGTCCTCCAGTGCCCAGGCTACTTTCCCAGAGGCAACCATTGTACTAAGTTTCTCATATATTTTTCCAAAGCTGTTACATTATTACATGAATTCACATGCATGTATGTATAAATGCATATGTGTAATTATCACACACAGGTTTTTTTTCTTTTTTTGAGACAGAGTCTTGCTCTGTCTCCCAGGCTGGAGTGCAGTGGTGCAATCTCAGCTCACTGCAACCTCTACCTCCTGGATTCAAGCAATTCTCCTGCCTCAGCCTCCCAAGTAGCTGGGACTACAGGCATGTGCCACCACACCCGACTAATTTTGTATTTTTAGTAGAGATGGAGTTTCACCGTGTTGGCCAGGCTGGTCTCAAACTCCTGACTTCAGGTGATCCACCTGCCTTGGCCTCCCAAAGTGCTGGGATTACAGACGTGAACCACCATGCCCAGCCTCATACACACATTTTTATATACAAACTACAGCATACTATACTTTACTCCATGATGCTTTTCTCACTTAATAATAGATTATAAATCTTTTTCCTTATCAGTAGATTTAGTCACCTACTCTTTGTAAATTCCTTTAGTACAAGACTAAACAATTCCTTCCATCATGGATAAATCTGAAAATATAAATATGATATTAAGAGTCTATGTGGTGGTTGAGACTTTTTCTCACTATACTGTATATAGAGGCAGCTTGTAGTGATCAGAGCCATGGACTGATGGTCATGCTTGAATCCCAGCTCTACCACTAGTTATATGACCTTGCTCATGCCATTTAGCCTCTCCAAACTAGTTTTCTTATCTGCAAAATTAGGCATTGAACTAGATGGGTTCTCAGGCCCCTCCGAGGCTGGTAGTTCATGTTTCTGTGAATTATCGATATCACATGCTGCCTCAAGAGCAGATTTGAATAGAGAAAAGGGTGAAGGAGCAGCCAGACTAAAGCTCCTGCCACCAGATGACCTTTCCCTGCTCCCAGGCTGTTGCTCACACCTTCCTTGCCTTCCATAACCTTCCCTCTCTACCCCCAGCCTTGGCTCGCTGAGCCTGGGCTCGTCAGTCAAGCTAAGCACAAGGGGCCCAGGCAGGCGTCTGATTTCCAAGACTAGTCAGTAGCCCCTGTCTTATTGTTACACAAGGAAGAACAGAATTTGGATGTGTTTTCCTGGGAACATGTTCCATCCCAGTTGAGAGTCCACTGGCCTCATTGTAGAGAGAATGTGCATGTGATGAAGGCCTTAGAGAGCTCTCGGAAGCTTGGAGAAGCCACCAGCTCATCTGCAGACTCTCAGTAGCAGAACAACTGAGTGGCCAAGGAGGCTGAGAGACCCAGAAGTGAGTGTCGTTTGGGCTAGATGAAATCCTTCCATTCTCCAAGGCATCCTCATGCTTTGCCGGACAAAAAGGCAGCCATGGGTCACATCACTCATTTGCCTCCCAAATGTCCACACTAAGGACAGAAGGTTTGGACCTTGTACAAAGCGTTCCATAACCTTATTTTATTTTACTATTTTTGAGATGGAGTTTCTCTCTTGTTGCCCAGGCTGGAGTGCAATGGCAGATCTCCGCTCACTGCAACCTCTATGTCCCGGGTTCAAGAGATTTTCCTGCCTCAACCTCCCAAGTAGCTGGGATTATAAGCATGTACCACCATGCCCAGCTAATTTTTGTATTTTTTTAGTAGAGACAGGGTTTCTCCATGTTTGTCAGGCTGGTCTCGAACTCCCGACCTCAGGTGATCTGCTATCCTTAGCCTCCCAAAGTGCTGGGACTGCAGGCGTGAGTCACCATGCCCAGCCTCCACAACCTTAAAACAGTCAAATATAACGTACCAGATGTCCACCAGGAGAGCTACTGGTATACGCCCTAAACTGGAAAGGTGCTCACTAATCATCTGCTCTCAGAAGGGTGATTTGTGACTCTCGTGAGATTATCCACAGCTCCAACATGGAGTTGGACAACCATCTTTGACACCAACACAAGTAGCACACATAGCTATTATTGACATTTTTGACACCAGGAGGCAGAATTCCAACTCTGTTTCTAGCAGCAGGGACTTTCAGAAAACACACTCCTTGTAGAATTAATTTGCCACTTCTATTCATTTTTGCCTTAATTTGTCTCTACTCCTAAAATACAAGTCAAGCTGCCACACAAAATAACTTTCATAAGGTTGGGGGAAGACAATACACCTCTGTTATCATTGAATTCCTTACTATTGTAGACAAATATTTAATAATATGGGGAAAAGTATGTGACAACATTGTTATATGGATAAAAGAAAAGCAAGTTCAAATTGGTATGTGCAACATGATCCTGATTTTTTAGTAAAAATAGAGAGAAGAAAAAAATCTATACCAAGATTTTAGCAATGCTCATACTGGTGCAACTACAAATTTTTTGTGTGTGCTTATCTATGTCTTCTGAGTTTCCTTCACAGACGTATACCACTTCTGCAACAACAACAACAAAAAAGTAAAAATAAAATCTCATGATCTTTTGTAAACGAAAATATAGGGCCAGGCGCGGTGGCTCACGCCTGTTATCCCAGCACTTTGGGAGGCCGAAGCAGGAGGCACGAGGTCGGGAGATCGAGACCATCCTGGCTAACACGGTAAAACCCTGTCTCTACTAAAAATACAAAAAATTAGCCCGGCATGGTGGCATACGCCTACAGTCCCAGCTACTCAGGAGTCTGAGGCAGGAGAATTGCTTGAACCTGGGAGGTGGAGGTTGCAGTGAGCTGAGATTGCACCACTGCACTCCAGCCTGTGTGACAGAGCAAGACTCCATCTCAAAAATAAAGAAAGAAAACATAAACGCATCCTGTCATTTCTTCCTGGGAAGAGGTGACATTTGCTAGTATCACTGGATAGTCACTTTCAAGAAAGTATGGCCCAGCAGGACTGGGTCAGGATTGACCCCAACTGATGAAATCACTTGTACAAGTCCAAGACCCCGACCCTCCTGCCACGTCTGACAGAAGAGCAAGTCTCAGTAGGCCTGTAAGTTGCCTTCTCACTCATTCTTGAACTCCACAGGGCAGGGATCTTTCAGACACCATGGAATTTTTTTTTTTTAATTTGGAATATTCCAGTGATTTGGATTGTGTCCAGCCCATCCTGCTCAGCCATGCTAGAAAGTTTTCTAGGAGAACTAAGATCCTAGGAATATTGGTTTCTAGGGTCCCACTATAATGATTTATGGGAACTTCTTTCCTTTTGTCATTAAGACCAGAATAGCGAAGTTGGTTGAAATCTGGAAGATCATCTTCTAATCCTGCCCTCATATTTCAGTCATCTCATAACCATATTTAAACTATTATTTACTTGATATGTTTTAAAAATCAACTCTAAGTGAACTCACATGGCCTTTTCCTAATTAAATAGATGAAATCATAGATTTGATTTCACTTGTAATTTTTTCTGAAAACATTCAAAGAAATATATACCTATTAAAAACATTTTTTAAATGCTTACCCTAAAAACATCTTATTTCCCACCATCAGTACACACATTGTGCTTGGGGAAATATATATCCAATCCAACAATTCAATCCTCAAAATGTTCAGAGAAACTGATGCTCAGAGAAATAAACCTCTTGCCTAAAGACTCATATTTTTGTGAAAAGTCCTTATGTTTTTATTTTTTGTTTCCTCTTTTTTTTTTTTTTTTTTTTTTGTGATGGAGTCTCACTCTGTTGCCAGGTTGGAGTGCAGTGGTGTGATCTCTGCTCATGCAACTTTCGCCTCCTGGGTTCAAGCAATTCTCCTGCCTCAGCCTCCAGGGTAGCTGGGACTACAGGCATGCGCTAATTTTTTTGTACTTTTAGTAGAGGCGGGGTTTCACTATGTTGGCCAGTCTCAAACTCCTGGGCTCAATCAGTTCACCTGCCTCAGCCTCCCAAAGTACTGGGATTGCAGGCGTGAGCCACTGCGCACCACCTAAAAACTATTTTTTTAAAAGTATCAAAGAACTAAAAAAAATAGGAACTGTCAGGCCAAACCTAAGAAAGAAAGAGAAGCCAGTGAGGTAAATAGCATTTGTCAGCTGAAAGAAATGGAGATGAACAAGCGGAAAATGAGCTGCCGTTCCAATGGCCTCATGGGGCAAGGATGACAGAAGTCAAAGGTCAGAGTTCACCCAGGGTGGAAAAATAATGGACCTCAACATATATTTTATTTGTTTGTTTTTTGATACAGAGTCTTGCTCTGTCACCCAGGCTAGAGTGCGGTGGCGTGATTTTGGCTCACTGCAACCTCCATCTCCCAGGTGCAAACGATTCTTGTACCTCAACCTCCCAAGTAGCTGGGATTACAGGCATGCACCACCACGCCGGGCTAATTTTTGCATTTTTAGTAGAGATAGGGTTTCACCGTGTTGGCCACGCTGGTCTTGAACTCTTGACATCAAGTGATCTGTCCACCTTGGCCTCCCAAAGTGCTGGGATTACAGGCGTGAGCCACCACGTCCAGCCTCCCAATACATACATTTTAGCCAGAACCCCAAAGGGTACACCATCAGGGTAAGAGTGTGTCAGAAGTAATTCCACCCCCTTCCCTATCCCAAGAAACTGAAGAGGGGCATTATCTTAGACTCTGTTTAGAGAAGGAAAGAAAGGAGGGAGGGAGAGAGGGAAGGGCAGGAAAAGACATACAGTGCTTGAAAGATTGGAGTCCACCCAGGTAACGGGAATAAGTTTTCAAAATCCTCTCTGAAGAAACACTTTTATCTTAAGCCTTGGGAAACTCATACCAATCATTTTTCTAGGCCTGTGAAGAGCCTACCAAGACTCCTTTTGTTCTCCGAAGGCGTGCATTACTACCTAAAGCAAGAGGGACAAAGGAGAAGAGAAGTTGCTGCGGTGTTCAAAATTCATGGTCTCCTATTTTCCTCATTCTCAGGACTCGGCAAGGTACCCACTCCTGATACTCCTGATGTCTCATCAGAGGAACCTCACTGGACACCCGGTGTTGCAGTTTGAAAGAAAATGGGCAGCCTTATCAGGTAGTTTTTACCAAGATAATGAATTTGCCATGGTTCTTGGCCTCACCTCACACCCTCAGAAATCTGATTCCCTCAACTAACAAGAAAGTATCTGATGTTCCAGAGTGAAACTCACTTTAACCAAGCTCATAAGATTTGCTTATACACCAGGATGCCAATTCATTTGCTTACCATGAGAAATGCTGCTCTCATGAGGACTGGAATACCATCAACACGGTCTGTGTACTCTTTCCCCATGGGGAGAGCTATTGGAAAGACAAACTGTAATACCAAGACAATACCAAGGCATTCCCTGATCAACAGGGACTCAGAGTGAAAGGAGGTGGCTGAATGATCCAAGAACAGGCTTAAGCCTAAGCCTCACCTTCTCCCCCATGGTCTTATCCATGGGATCAAAACTGGGGAAGTCCATTAGCCTAAATTCTCTCTCCACTGACAATGCATGGATGGGCACTGCCAGAATGATTCTCAAACATGCCTGTTTTCCATGGATGACTAACTCCCAACTTTCTGATTAATATCTCTTCATAAAATCCAACTTCTCCAGAGAGCTCTAGTCCTCTTCATGTGCTAGGCTTCCCTAGGCTTGCCTTGGTAGCAACAAGTCTACCTGAAATTACTTTCAAGAGACAATTGTAACAGAGGCTGAGATGGGAGGATCGCTTGAGGCCAGGAGTTCAAGACCAGCCTGGGCACTATAGTGAAACTCTGTCTCTAAAAAATAAAAAGAAAAAAGAAACAACGTAGAAATACCAAAAAACCCACTCCAGGACAGAGCATTAGCTAACCTTCTGAAATCTCAAAGTGAATTGAAATGTACCAGAGGATAATCCCCAAACGCCATCCACCTTCTCTAACCCCCTCACCACCTATGCATGACGCCCCTATCTTGTAACAGTCTTACGTACTGTGCATTCATCAGAAAGCTTCCTTCTGCCCTGCCATCCCCAAAGCGCCACCCATACTACCACCCACCAACCAAATAGCCAAGGAAGAGATTAAGAAATCTGCATTACATCAAGCAAGTCTTCACAGTACTGTATGCTTCGTACATTTAAGCTTTTAAAACAAAGGAACCAGGCCAGGTGCAGTGGCTCATGCCTGTAATTCCAGCACTTTGTGAGGCTGAGGCGGGCACATCACTTGAGCCCAGATGTTTGAGAGCAGCCTGGCCAACAGGGTGAAACCCCCTTCTCCACTAAATATACAAAAATTAGCTGAGTATGGTGGTGCGCACCTGTACTCCCAGCTACTCGGGAGGCTGAGGCAGGAGAATCGCTTGAACCTGGGAGGCGGAAGTTGCAGTGAGTGGGAATCATGCCACTATACTCCAGCCTGAGCCACAGAGCAAGACTCTATCTCAACAAAAAAAAGAAAAAAAAAGAAAAAAGAAAGGAACTAGGAGAAAGAACGCTACCATGGAGAGGCTCAGGAGCGGCGGTCTAGGGCAGCTGTCGTCGGATGACAGAGCTGAGTACAATCGCTATCCCGGGTACCTTCTGGAACTTTTCCCCCCCGCCACCTCTCTCACCAGAGCGACTCTTTGGTAACTAGGTAACTATGCCCTCACATCTGTTGTTGTTAGTTGTCTTAACCAGACCCTAACAAGGATTTTCTTAGAGAATTTTTGTTTTGTTTTGTATTAAGAAATCTTACTAAATCTTAACTAAAGTTAAATTTGAAACCCTCCCAGTGAACTCTTCTGTGTTCCATCTCCCATGAGGCTTTACAAACCTAGCCCAAGGCGTGTGTGTGTGTGTGTGTGTGTGTTTGTGTGTGTATGTGTGTGTTTGAGAGAGATAGAGAAATCAGGAACTAGAAGAGCGAGACCCACACCTGCCATTTTTCTAAAACAAGGTTCAAGGCAACTTCCACTATCATAGTTAGCTACCCGTGGGTAAACTGTGTCCCTCTTTTTTGCACCATTGTTCACATAATAATACAGAGGGGTTTGTTTCTCTATCACACAAGAAGTCTGTTTTCCCTTCTCCCTCCTTTAATGTATTCTCCTGGCTGAACTCCAGTGTCTTCCCAACCATGAGTCATCACTGCTATTTCTGCACAAAATAGAGTGTTCCGGGTCTCTCACTTCTAAGAAGGACTATAGTTCAGAAAAGTCTGATAAAATGGTAAGATCCCCACAGCACACGTCTTGGTCTGAGATTATTAGAGACCCAGTTTAGGGGAACCCTCCCTGTAGGGAGACAGCAAAGGAAGCAGTTCCCCAATCTATCAGCAGTGGCTGCCATTCCCACTGATAAGGATCCCCTGCAAGGAAGGGGTTTCAGCCAGTTGGCATGGCCAGCATCCAACAAGCCCCGTCAAGAGCATCTTACCAGAAGGTCCCTGCCTACACAGAGTGAATGAAGGGTGATAAAAAGTCCTCTCCCTACCAAATGTATCTTCCACCCTTGAAGCAGCCCTTTCTCTTGAGGTTTGTTACTTTGTTGAAATGCAAATATTCTTGGAAGGTAAAGGCTTTTTTTTTTTTTTAACCATTAGCACATTTACACAAATGTGCACCCAGTCCCAGTCTTTCCTCAAAGCCAGTTTTGATTGGAAGAGAAGGATGTTTAAAAAAATCACCATGGTCAGGCACAGTGGCTCACACCTGTAATCCCAGCACTTTGGGAGGACGAGGCGGGTGGATCACAAGGTCAGGAGTGCAAGACCAGCTTGGCCAAGATGCTGAAACCCCACCTCTACTGAAAATACAAAAATCAGCCAGGCATGGTGGCAGGCACCTGCAATCCCAGCTACTCGGGAGGCTGAGGCAGGGAATTGCTTGAACCTGGGAGGTGGAGGCTGCAGTGAGCCAAGATCGTGCCAATGCACTCCAGCCTGGGCAACAGAGCCACACTCCATCTCTAAATAATTAATTAATTAATTAAATATCACCTACATACAAAAGAGAGGTGAGGATAGGAAGATATGTCTTACTGGGCATTAATCCTATTCTCTAGCCCATTCCCAGCTAAGTGCAAGCCCACATTGACTTCACATAGCACTGGTAGCCCACTAGTTTCCCATGTCATCTGTGGATTATCTGAAGTGACATTAATCTGAACTCTCAGCACTATCAATCATGTAATCATTCCTCACATATGTGTTGCACTCTGACGACAGGCTGGGGAATATTCTAGATTTTGCACAGAGGACGAAGTAAACTGAGGAACTCTAATCCATCCCAAGGTCAAGTGTCCAATGTATGGATGAAGATTGCCTGGGCTTGTAATATTGACCATAACGAAGATGTTAGGGAAGCATTCGGCAGTTAATTCGCTTCATTTGCTATCCACCCCACAGTCCTGGGAAGTACCACTAGTCATAATTTACAAAGCAGTCGAGGCCCAGGGTAGTGAAGTCAGGGCAGTCTCCAGATTTAATCATCTAAATCTTTATCTAAATCATCACTCCCATAAAACTTGGAGTTGTTTACAATGTTTTCCTGGGAAGCTGTATTTTTAAAGCACAGGATGAATCAGAAGCACAGTCCAGCTGGAGGAATACTGCTAGACAGCCTGGGGCAGCCGTCTCAGACAGCTTTTCATTTGACCATCACAATTCAGGAAGGAAGGATTATGACATTATAATTCCCATTTTACAACTGAAGCAGCTTAAGCACAGAAAAAACAATCCGGTCAAAAAGTAAAACAAAACAAAACAAATCTCCTCTCTTTTTCCATTTTATTTCCTTTTCATCTCTTACAAACAAACTAACAGAACTATCAGAACGAATTATCTCATGAGCAATCATTTATGACTCCACCGTTTGCAAAATCTCTTTTGGTCTTTGTAACATCCACATAAGAGCAATCAAACAGCTAGCTATGAACCCAATGAAACTACCCCCAAGACATCAACTGTGATGCTTAAATGTCTTCCTACATCACTTGATTTTTGCCATTAAAAATAATCAACATTACCCTTTGGGAGGTCAAGGCAGGTGGATTACTTTAGGCTAGGAGTTCGAGACCAGCCCAGCCAACATAGCGAAAGCCTGTCTCTACTGAAATAACAAAAAATTAGCCAGGTGTAGTGGTGCACATCTGTAATCCCAGCTACTTGTGTGGCTGAGGCAGGAGAATGGCTTGAGCCCGGGAGGCGGAGGTTGCAGTGAGCTGAGATTGCACCAATGCACTCTGGTCTGGGCGACAAAGTGAGAGACTGTCTCAAACATAAATAAATAAATGAATAAATAAAGTTTTAAAAAATAGAAATAAAATACATGTTAAATAAAATGTTGTTTGTTCCATTCAACCTACGAAACATATCTCTTGAGGGACTAGTGTGCGAATATACAAAGATATACATCTGAAATAAGACACAGTTCCTACTTTTAAGATGTTTACAGTACAATGAGAGACGACCAACAATTACAGCATAAAGTAAGCTGTTCATTAATTTAGTGTCTGACATTCTCCATGGCAGGCATTGTTAGTTTTTTACTCCATACCTGTGCCTCTCCTTGTCATCAGTAGTAGGTAATACGCGCTTCACGCAATGGATCATGTCTGCTCTCACCCAGTATTTCTCAACTTTTTTTTTCCAACATCATCTCCTGAAGAGCATTTTTAGACGCTTTTTTCCTAATTGCCCCATCCATGAAATTGTAATACCATAAATTTTATGTCTGCATATATGCTGTATGTTTAACTGTGCTTTATACATATAAAGAATAAGATATTTTTTCTGCCTTTTCCCTCCCACAAAAGCAATATCCTTCCTTTAAGGGATGATATCAACAGCCGCCCCCGCATCCATGTGCCACCCCAACCCTCACCCCATTCTCCACCATGTTCCCCACACCCACCCACCCTGCCTGTTAGGAATGCATGGTCTAAGGGAATTGTTAATAACAAGTCTATTTCCTGTTTCCCACCATAATGGCAGCTGGGGTGGCCATGTAACCCAGTTCTACCAGTGACATTGAAGCTGATATCCATTTGGGAGGTCTCTGGGAAAATTTTTGTTTTCCTGGAAAATGAGACAGCCACTGCCAACTCAGCCTCCTTTCCACCCCAACCTTCCCATGCATCTTGAATGGAGAATATGGCTACAAGCAGCAGGAGTCATCTTGCAGTCATGACAAAAGACAACAGAATGGCAGCCAGTCTCATTGAGCCACTGGCCGAGGGCCAGAAACGCAGACCTCTGAACTTCCTGTTACGTGAAGCAATGAATCCTGGTCGCTTTAAGCCCTGTTAGTAGGTATCGTATAACTTGCAATTATACAATTGCTATACAAAGCATTGTTAATTGATCAGCTGTGTGTGGTGTGTCCTCTTATGATCATGAGTTCTTGTTAAACCAAGCCAGAAAGAAGTACACACAAAAAAACAAATGCAATCAGGAATATTACACAAATCAGACACAAGATTTCACTCATGTTTAAGAGTTAAAGTCTTTTTTCTATCTTACCTCATTTACAAAAAAAAGAAAAGAAAAAAAGAGTTAAAATCTTCTTCACTAAACAAATCAACTTTTCAAAGAGTTGTATGATATTCCAACTAATATTTGGCATTTGGAATGAACAAACTTTTAGCTATTTGGTATTACTGTGTAGAAAAATGGCCATGAAAGGATACAAGGTAATTTTCCTTTATTTTCCTACTTTACACAAAATGAACATATTCAATATTTACCTAGGAGATATGTTTTTCAAAATATTTGAAAGTCAATTCTTTTCTAATTGAATATTTAATATACATAAGGAAAATATGCTTCTTAAAGGATCTCTTGACTGGTAACCATGGCTCAGGCCTATAATCCCAGCACTTTGGGAGGCTGAGGTGGGTGAATTTGCTTGAGGAGTTCAAGACCAGTCTAGGCAACATGGTGAAACTCCATCTCTACAGAAAAATACAAGACTTAACTGGGCATGGTGATGTGTGTCTGTAGTCCCAGCTATTCAGGAGGCTGAGGTGGAAGAATCACCTGAGCCCAGGAGATGGAGGTTGCAGTGAGCCATGATCATGCCACTTGCTCTCTAGCCTGGGCAACACAGTGAGATCCTGTCTCACTAAAAGACAAAAGAAAAAAAGAATCCCTTTGGGAACCTTTTTATGGGTTAAAATGTAGAAATAATCATCTGTATTCATCACTTAAATATTTTATATTTTGCTTAAATTCTGATATTAGCTAATGCTAATTATCTCATATTTTAAAAACAGAAACCACTCACAAACTTATTTAATAAATCCAACATCACTCATTAAAAGTGGTTTTCTATGCTTATCAAGGATCAACACCCAAGAAACTCAAAATCCCTCTAAATCTAAAGAGCCTCTAAATTTTATTAAATAGAATTTAATTATAGACTTAGGGCTTTCAAAACATTAGGTTTCTTTTAAAGTGTCCAAAAGAAAGTCTCATGTCTGAATGATTTTAACTAATTTCATTATTAACCTCACACCAAAAACTGACATTCTTTTAATAAAGATTATTGGCCTTTTTAATATAAAAACAATATATGCTAGTTATAGAAAAGGCAGGAAAAAATGAAAAACATTTTTAAATCATGTAATCTTATTACACACTAGACAATTTCTAACATATTTCTTTACCTCCATATTCTGAATTCATGTATAAGAATACATATATAGGCCTTTTTATATTATAAATATAATATACATATGTATTTTTGAGACAGGGTCTCATTTTGTCACCTTTGTCACCTCATACATTTTTGTTGAGCATTTTAGATTGTTTCTTGGTTTCTCTATTTCTAGTAGACACCATTGTATTGAGAAGCCTTGCTTTTATAATGAAACACCTTGCATTGTTTTCTGAGGAATACTTCTTAAAAGTGGTCAAAGACTATGAACAATTTAAAGCTGATCATTCATGTTGCTGCCCAATAACTCACAATTTTTCTGAAAAGAGGTCTTTCTAAAGTCTCCTAAAACAATTCAAAATAATGCTTTAGAACAGAACATATTAAGTGGAGAGAAGAAGGGATTATTTGGCTTGTTTCCCTGACTGGCTGATGATATTGTTTATAAATTGTACTTTGACCAATATTTTGTAGGAGAAGAAAAAACTTGATTATAATTTTAAAGTTTCTAATCAAACCTTAAAGACTATAAAGGCAACTGAACTTGTTATTTATTCTGCATTTCACCTCGGTTACTAGTTTGTTAATGAAACAGTTCTTAAGAGTTGGTAAGCACCCTCAAAATTGGCAAAGAAACCAAAAGTAGTTATAATTAGTAGATAAAATAACGAGCTACATGCCTGTTGAGACATAAAACCAATCACAACCAAATTTTTTTTTTTTTTTTGAGATGGAGTCTTGCTCTATCGCCAGGCTGGAGTGCAGTGGCACAATCTCGGCTCACTGCAACCTCCGCCTCCCAGGTTCAAGCAATTCCCCTGCCTCAGCCTCCCGAGTAGCTGGGACTACAGGCGCACCATGCCCAGCTAATTTTTGTATTTTTAGTAGAGACAGGGTTTCACCATGTTGGCCAGGATGGGCTCGATCTCTTGACCTCATGATCCACCTGCGTCGGCCTCCCAAAGTGCTAGGATTACAGGCATGAGCCACCACACCCGGCCCACAACCAAATTTATAAAGGAAGGAGCACTAACACTTAAATTCCAAATATCTCGGGTGAATGTATGGAAATAAAAACAGTACGATCATTTCAGTCCTCCAAAGAAAGGACAGGTAACTCAGAGAAAGCTTAAGGATAATATAACTTCACAAGGTTGGTTGGTCACAGCTCCAAAAAAAAGTAGATATAAACTTAGGCTGAAAACACTGGTGATTTTTTTTTCTTGTACACAATTGTATCATGTAGTTTTTATTTTTATTTTTATTTTATTTTTTCTTGAGACCAAGTCTCACTCTGTTGCCCAGGCTACAGTGCAGTGGCGTGATCTCGGCTCACTGCAACCTCCACCTCCCAGGTTCAAGCCATTCTCGTGACTCAACCTCCCAAGTAGCTGGGACTACAGACAAGAGCAACCACACCCGGCTAATTTTTGTATTTGTAGTAGAGACTGGGTTTCACCATGTTGGCCAGGCTGATCCTGAACTCCTGACCTCAGGTGATCCACCAGCCAGCCTCCCAAAGTGCTGGGATTAGAGGCATGAGCCACCATGGCCGTCTACCATCTAGTTTTTAAACAAAAACCACAAGCACCTAGTCCGTGCTAGAAGAGAAACTTTAATTTTTTCTTCCATACATGTGTGTGACGGGTCTTTACTGGGTGACATATTAAGTGGGTAGCACTTGGGGAAATCCAAAACTATTAGTTTGGGGTTTGAACTTTTGATCCAAGTGTTATACATAGAACCCTCCTGCTGCCTCCTGAAAACTATTCATGTGTTTTCATAGCTCTAGAATGTAATAGAAACACTATCACAATCTACATTTCAATTGCTTTTCCTGAAATGTAGAGGATGAAAAAGAAAGAAAAGACAGCTATAGGACTCAGAGAAAATAACCATAGTTGCCTTTAGTTAATTCAAATGATCCTTTAAGTTATTAGCTGTATTTCCATTCTATTAAAAAGCAATGTTTAAGCTTCTTTCTATAGATTTTGCATATCTTAGAGGGAAAACACTAGGATGATGGCAATTTTAATACATAAAAACTTAAAGACTTACAAATAAGATCTATACAAGTATATTTAACTTAAAAGGCATATGCCATATTTGCTACAACGAATATCCATTACTATTATATTTTTAAAGTCGATAGTATTACAGCTATTTCTCTGATATTGCCAGATGTTCTGTGTATAGGAATATAGTGACAATATTGTTTTGGCCCATATAGGAAATTGTGGTATTGTCAATATGTAAGGGTTTTCTAGCTGTTCCCCTCCTATTTCCTGTATGTGCCTCCAACCCTCTCCTACTTCCTTATCACATGAAGAAGAAGACAGAGAAAGACTATTATTGATATAAATTTCAGCAAGTTACTGCCCAAAGAGTGAAGCGTGAGTAAAATCACGCTTTATCAAGAAAAAGCATACCAAAGGGGACTTTTAGACCCCTTAAAGGTTTTTGTAGTTGATCTTACATCATTTAAATTTGACTCTACATATATTGGGTTTCCTTTTCCTTGTTAGAAGGAATCATCACTGGCATTCTTACGCTTCTCAGTCCCAGTTGAGATCATTTTCAGCTCCCAACTGAACAAAGACCAGTAGAATTTTTTTTGTGGCAACTGAGAAAAAAAAAATGTAAGAAAGGGAGAAAAAGGTCCATAGTAAGGGTTGTATATTAGAGGCTCTCAAGAAGGCGACAGCTGGACCTGGACGGAAGACAAATGAAGAATAGGGGTCCTGCCTGAAAGAAAGGAAAAGCGTCAAGGAAGAGATGTGTGCCAGCCCGTTCTCTGCATGGGCAACTAGGCTGCTAGACATAATGACCTGGCAGGGGAAAAACATCTCCAGGAGGTGAGAGGAGTAGGGACTTTGCTACCAGCCTTCGATGTACATGGAATATTTGTGTTTTGAGGGCTGTGACTGGGGTCGTATGATGCATTAAAATAGATATTGAAACTTGCAGGAAACCTAGTCATGAATGTGCAATAATTAAAATGGTTATAGAAGTTAAGACACACTGATTACAGGAATGTATTTGTTATAGGTTTTCCCTTTCTACCTCAAAGACGGATTTCCAATTTTGATGCCGTCCCATACCAAGAGAACCTTGACTCACAATGTGTTTAGTCAATTTCACATCCTTTTAATCTGGAGGGATGAAGATGGAGTACGTTTCTCTTTCTCATCCTGTGTCAATCCACTGTATGACCGTGACATGAGAATGTGGGCTCATCTTACCACTTTCTGCAGGGTTAGCTAATTTAAACAGATGGGTTTGGGGTAAGTCTCCATACCCTGCCTGATACCACAGTCTGGCAGGATAGGAAATTAACAAAGGCATGAGCTTTCAGCTGAAAACACCCAGTTCCCCAAGTTGCAGGTCAGATACCCACTAATAATAGAAGATGACCGACTGGGCTTCAGTGATCGAAAGGCTATACAGGAAAAGAACTATCTTCAGAGTCATCAAAGCCCAATCAGATGTTCAGCTTCAGATAGGAAAACTACATCTTACACTCAGAAGTGAGCATGTTACCCATCGGCTAATGCTAATGCCTTTCGCCCCTAAAAGCAGCTGGGCTGGGTAGCCAGTACTTTGCTTAGGGGCATCAGCTGACCCCACACCACTATGCTCTAGAGTTGACCAGATCATGATTTGCAACCTGCTTGCATTTATTTTTCTTTTCCTTTGAAACTGAGTCTCACTCTGTTGCCCAGACTGGAGTGCAGTGACGCCATCTCGGCTCACTGCAACCTCCATCTCTTGGGTTCAAGTGATTCTCCTGCCTCAGCCTCCGGAGAGCTGGGATTACAGCCATAAGTGCCACCATGCCCAGCTAATTTTTGTATTTTTAGTAGAGATGGGGTTTCAGCATGTTGGCCAGGCTAATCTTGAACTCAGGTGATCTGCCCACCTCAGCCTCCCAAAGTGCTGGGATTATAGGCGTGAGCCACCGTGCCCAGCCCTGCCTGCATTTCTTGTGCCACCCAAGGCATCACAAGCTGATAAGTAAGACATTAAAGTGGCATCTTGAGAGACTGCTTTCCCAAATGGGAACCACCCCTGGCTTCAGGCGCCAGAGTTCAGAACTAAGGATTTAGAGCATTAATCATATATTATCTGAAGAAAACCATCTCTAGACCCACATGCTCTTCATTTTAAGGATCTGATGCTGTAAAGCTACACATGTATCTGCCATCTTATCCTCATTTCAGCCATCAACCAGAGAATCAGCATTTCTGTCTTTAGGGGCTTAATCTGATGTCAGTAATAACCAGAACTTCCTCTGCAACTCTCCCTCGGCTAAGGCCGGAGCTCCTCCCATGAGGCCTCTGGATCCCTGCGAGTCCATGAATGAGTTTTAGAGAGTCCTTACATCCCCTAAGACTGTGCGGCAAATGTTCATGTCCCTTTATGAGAAAGTCTTTGGCTCTCATTAGATTGTCAAACGAATCTGTGACCAAAAAAAGTGATTAGAAAACATTGCTCCAAAGCATAAGCCAATCAGTCCATGAAAAACCCTGTTGCATGGGGAATAGAACAGTCAGCGAGTGCTTGTAGAAGGAGGTCTGACTTCAGGCGTTAGACCCTTGCACATCCAACAGACCCTGTGAGTTGCACCTCCAATGTTAGGATGGGTTGTTAACTTATCCTTGATTTACCACGTCGTGTCTCAAGAGATTCGAGGCCCTGATGATGGAGAATGTGATTAAAGTAAAAGAATCATCTCCACTGTGAGAAGAGCACAAGACATTGAAGGCTATTTGAAAGCTATTACAATCACTAAAATTCCAAAGCCAGGTGAAGCCGATAATCTCAGAAACTTGGCTTCTGCTACTGCGATGTCATTCACTTTCAATATGTTCACTTTGTGATATAATGTTGTTAAGACATAAGTCTAATTGTTATTACTATTTTGAGTGCTGAGTTCTGTAAGTAAAATATATTTCACCAAAAAAATACTTTCTTTTGTTCTTTAACATAATATTATCATACAGTAAGGTCCAGAGTGTTTTCTGTACATAGCACTCCCATAGTCTACTACGAGTTTAATAAACATCTCCCAATGTCTGAAATGCTACTTTCAATTGGTTCAAATGCTGGACAAAATTGTTTAACTGTGGAAGAGAATTTTGTGCCACAAACTATATTCCTTTAAGGAATATCACAAGTACAGCTTCCTGGTTTTTGCTGTTTGTTTCTATAACAAATAAATAACTTGTCCCTCTTGGCTTTCTTTGTTTTCACTTCCCTTTTACATTGTAAGTCCTTCAATTCTGAGCCTTCAGGTAACAGCTTCACCCACAACACGCACACACAAACACACTCACACACACACACTCACAGAGACACCTTCCCTGGACAAAACCAAACTGTTGCCTTTATTCCACTAGTGTTTCTCAAAGTGTAATCTGTAGACCATTCACACCGGAGTCTTCCTAGGGTGGGAGGATTTCTTAAAAGTGTATATTCCTGCCAACCTCCAGGACCCACCACATCCAAATGAATGGAGATGGATCATGGATGCTAAATTAGTGAACTCATCCCCCACTCATCCAGGTGATTCTTAAACACACTAAAACTTGAGAATCATTGCTTTAGAAACATCATTTCCTTTCTGGTTTCAGCCCCCATTTTTTTCGGGTCAAAATGGAGCAATTTTCTTACCCATCTTGTTCATCTCTGACATCAGCGTCTCCTTGTCTCTTCCTAAGAAACCTTCTCTCCCCTCTCTCTGGCCTTTGATGGTAGCTTTTCTCTGGACTATTTCTCAGTCCTTGCAGACTACTTTAGCAAGTCCTCAGACACAGCTACTTACTTCTTCCTCCTCCTTAATCTGCTCTAAAGAAACCCCCTTAACACCCACAGCCCACACTGCCTAGCTCCAAGCTCCCTTTACAAAACCCTGCCCAGGGATTCACAGTAATATCTATAGGTTAAAGGTAAGCCCCATGTCGTTCACAAAACTCATAGCCTCCCTCTTACATATTAAAACTGCTCAAGATCACTTACTAACAGGTGTGCTCCAAATTTCTTAAATGCACATACACCACTAGTACAATAAATGAAATAAAAACCAATTCTATTATTTCACCATTCGAACGTACCAAATGCTGTCATTTTTTTATGGCTTACATTTAATTCTTATTCATAATGAAGTCAGAATGTAATTAAAAATTTTAATCCTGCTTTTCTAAGCTAATATCATATCAAATATATTTTCATAACCATCGTAACTATGATTTTTAATGACTTTAAAACCTCCCATGGGCTGCACGCAGTGACATGCCTCTAATCCTAGCACTTTGAGAGGCCAAGGCAGGAGGATCACTTGAGCCTAGGAGATGGAGACCAGCCGACAACAAAGTGAGACCCCTCTCTCTACAAAAAATAAAAAAAGTTAGCCAAGTGTGATGGCACACGCCTGTGGTCCCAGCTACTTGGGAGGCTCAAATGAGCGCAGGCAGTCAGGGCTGCAGTGAGCTGTGATGACACCACTACACTTCAGCCTAGATGACAAAACAAGACCCTATCTTAAAAAAATAAATCTTATGGAGTTAATGTTGCCAGAACCCATAATGCTTACTGTTTAGGTTATTTTCAGATTTTGCTACTATAAATTATAATACAGTGAATATGTTCATGCATGTTATTTCTTTCTTCTTTGAATTATTTATTCAGAATAAATTTCCAGGGTGGAATGAATGGATCAAAGTGTATGAACACTTTAATGACTCTTGGTACATATTGTCAAATTGCCATATTTGTATTTTACACAGTTCCTCAGTAGCATACTAGTAAATGTTTAACAACAGGCTTTCCCACCCCCCAAAAAAAAGGTGGGGAGCTGATTGATTGTGTTTGCTGATTTTCACAGTGTAAATATTTCTACCATAGCCAATTTCAAGCCACCAACATGGCATTGCTGAATGCAAAATTGAAAAGAGATGCTCAAATAGCACATTTGCTATATAAATAGCATTTCCATCATACAGATAAAGAGAAGTCAATAGCTTTACTGGCTTGGAAAATTTCCAAAAATATTACAATCAGCACGTGCCAGCAAGCCTGTTCTAGAACACCACTGTAAATATCTCCCTTGATATTTTCCAAGAGTACATCTTTTTTTTTCATTGGAATCATTGAAAATTCACCTTGTTCCCATCTGTGTGACGAACAATGAGCATGCTTTTAGGTCAGTAGATGATGCAAATAATGAATAAAACCTAATGCAAAAAAAAAAAAAAAGGGGACAGAGTGGGACATCTAACTCCTATCTGGGTTGAATAATTCTGTCTACCACCCTCAAGCATTCATTTTACGGTGCTTTTTTCCATGAGATCATGTATACAGACTATTCCATCATTTATTTACTCTAACAAGGCACTGAATGGATGACTGTGTGTAGTTGTCATGGCAAATATGATGAGAACCGTATCCTCTATTTCTTAACCACTCTCTTCCTTGGTTTTCTTTTCTACGAAATGGGGAAGAGGTCACTGCTGACTTCAGTTTTACCAGAAACTGAGTGCAGAGATAGGAAAGGTTCAACTTAGGCTCTAAGAAGCACTTGAACATTCCGTAATGCTCTGGAAATTTCTTCCAAAAGCAATTCATTAGTATTCTGTTTTGCCAGAAAAGAATGTGATGTGGCCCTTTCTCCCTTGAAAGGAACTTCCCTTCTTTGGGCTTCCCCAGAGTATACAACACTTTAGTTTGTTTTCTGTGTTTTGTTTTTTTTGAGATGGAGTTTCACTCTTGTTGCCCAGGCTGGAGTACAGTGACACGATCTTGGCTCACTGCAACCTCCACCTCCCAGGTTCAAGCAATTCTCCTGCCTCAGTCTCCTGAGTAGCTGGGATTATAGGCATGCGCCACCGTATCCAGCTAATTTTTGTAGTTTTAGTAGAGATGGGGTTTCACCATGTTGGCCAGGCTGGTGTTGAACTCCTGACCTTGCGATCTGTCTGCCTCAGCCTCCCAAAGTGCTGGGATTACAGGCGTAAGCCACCGCGCCCGGCCAACACTTTAGTTTTTAAATTAATGGCACCCTATGTTTGCATGTTAAAATGTAGGCATGGCTGAGCTAAACAGCCTCGCACCCTTGACCCAGTCACTCCACTCCCAAGAACTCATCCCAAGGAATACATTCAAAACAATGGAAAACACTTTCTGTGTGAAGATATTAATCACAACAGAGAGTAGATCAACTTGCCTCATTTCAGCACTTATTCAACTTATGGTTTTAGGGGCCCTGGTAGGAGAGCTCTGGATTCTTGGTTCCTAAATCCCCACCTGTAAAACGACCACTTTTCAAGTTGTCTTAGGGCTTGTATTTTTTAATCACACAGACTCCTGGACCTCATGCCAGGGCTGGGGTATGAGACATGGAATTTCAATTTCTTAAAAGCTCCCCAAGTGGTGTTGATGTCCAGCCAGCTTTAGGAAACACTTTTCCACACTGAAACACCAGACATATGACCGCCGTCTCTGAACAATTGTCCACATCCGGGAAACAGTATGACAACTTCTTGTGCAAGTCGTCAAAAGGTTGTTCAGGGCCTTCAAGCAGTTGCTAGAGTCAAATGGCTAAAGAGCCACGGAGGAGCTGTAGGTTTCCGGTGCCCTTCAACCCCCCGGGTCATCCTCTCCATCTCTGACACCCTCCTTGCTCTCATTGCCCGCCCCAGCCCCCAACACTGTCATGCTGCCTCCCAGCCTCCACCTGCGCACCCAACCCTGACTCGTGCCCAACCCTTTTCATACATGAAGATCCAGAGTCTCCTCCCTTAGGACACCAGTGAGACTCTAGAAGGAAAACTCTCACTATCTGACTCAAGTCATCTGCACACATAATTGAGAATGCCCTGCACAATTAACACGCCAAGTGGATTTGCATTTTTTTAAAGGAGGCTTTTAATCCAAAAAATATTTCTAACCTAGAAAGTGGAATGGGGAAGCAGGATGCTTTTTAATCTTGGCTTTCACCCAGATCCAAGCATCCTGAACCCAAATAAGCACTCATTGCCACAATGATCCCCACTCCCAAGCAGAAATGGATTTTTAGCTGTGCTTTGCTAGCACTAAAATTAACACATTGTAAGGTAAAATAAATTTAAACTTGGCAAGGAAGAAAGGGCACACTCTCTGCCTCTAATGAAAAGCACCTCTAGAATTCCACCCCAAGCATTCAGAGAGCGACATCAACCAAAGAGGCCCACAAGTAATGCGGCGGATATTCAGAGGAACAGAAAGCCTTCAAATAGCAGTTTCTGAGCTTGTTTTCCTTTTTTCATATGAATTATCACTAGAAAAACACCCAACCCCTGTGCCTTGTCCATATTTGGTGCTCAAAAAACGTGAATTCCCAGCCTCCACCCGTCACTCCTAATTTTCCTGGAAAAGAATGTGGGATTCGGACAGTCAGCTTGCAGCTTTCTTGCTCCCAAGCCAGGGATCATAACACCTTCATTTGTGTTAATAGCCAAGTCCTTAATAAGAAACATAAGAGTTGCATCTATTGAGAGCTTTTTTTTAATCAGGCACTAGGCTACATCCTTTACTTATTTTTATCTCATTTGATCTCTACAACAATCCTCTGAGTTAGGTATTTTCAGTTATTATTACTGTTATTAGAGCTATTTTGTGAATTTTTAAAAAAACTTCTGAACACTGAAGAAGTAACTTGCCTGAGGTTCCCACAGCCCAGGAACGATAAAATGATAGAATGGAGATTCAATGCAAAACGATCTGGCTCCAAAGTTGGGTTCTCATTCACCCACCATGCTGTCTGTTTGTTATTCTATGAGTTCAGATATTTTGTGGTCCAGGAAAAAAAAAGTGTCTGAATCATTATGATCTATTGACTCTCTAAAGAAACGTCCAGAAAAAGAACAGAAGCATACCCGCGCCATCGCATTTAGACATGCAAAGAAAGTAACACGTATTTCATGGAATTTGGGGCCTGGCTTTTGAGGAATAGAGACTTGGTTATCATTCATCAACCAACTCATCCTCCCAAGAGGAAGGCCACTTTAATTCCCGGATGATCGAAGGGCCTCCTTAAAATGTAGAAAGCAGAGGTGGAGACCTTACCATTACTCGGAGCTGCACAAACCTTTCTCTGCAGAAACGATGTCCTAAGGGAAGACAGTAGAGGGTGAGTGGAGGCCCACAGACAGGTTTATGGATGCAGAAAGCAGCCCCAAGTGGGAAGAAGCCAAGCTCCCTCTCACGTGGAATTCTGCTAGTACCGTGAGCCGAGGAGATGCAGCCAAAAGGCAGAAGGAGACCAGTGACTAATGAATGGGGTCACTTTTCCCCAGTGCCTGCAAGGTCCTCCCTTTTGTGTCCACACCCTAACTGTCTAATCTGATTTCCTGCAATGTGTAAAACAAACTGTCTTCTCCTCTCCAGCATCTCTTCAACTGGCCTAGTCATCTCCACATCAGTGTCACCTTCGTGCCTTTACCCACAAAGTCCTCCCAGTCTGAAATCACCTTCCCCTTCTCCTTCTACCAACACTTTGCGTCCTTCCAATGCCCAGATCTTCCCGACAACTCCAGTTTGCCTCTAGACCCCCTCCCTGGACTTTATATAGCTCTTCAAGCCTGTGCTGCCCCGCTCATCACTGAATTCTCATGTTGCCTTGCTTCCTAAATTTTACTTCTTATCCCGACTACTAGCTTATAAGGTCCTTCGAAGTAGAGATTTTTAAGATAGTTCTCTTATATCCTCCACAGCACCAGCTAAGAACCAATAAGGGATCACCAACTACTTGTTGCCTGCTTGAATACTTCGGCAGCAACTTTCGTTTAGTAAAGCCCCTAAAACCGGTGATTTCCCAATCTTTGTTTAGTTACAACTCAGGCTACTGATTGGTATCTCACAGCACATCTCCAAATCAAACCACCTTGGAAAAAAAAATTAATTTAATTTAAAAATACATGTTATACATCATATAGCACTTTCGGGAAATGGACATGAGCATTGGCAATAGGTGAAAAACACAGGCTACAAATTCCAGATTGAAATCTACATCATTTAGATTTCGTTTCTGTTTCTTTTCTGAACTAGATAACTTTAAAATTCACATCTGCACTACTTAGAGACTCTTTAGATTTACTTCATCAAACCTTGGGTAATATTTAAACTACCCATACAGTTGAGTTCAGTCACAGTCGCAGGCATATTTCTTCTCTAGGAGAATATCTGGAAAATCAAAAAGCCAGCTACTGTAACTTTTAATGTTTCAAAAACTGTACACATTTTGTTAGGACGCTGGTGAGGGGTGGTGAATATCAAAGCAACCCCCGCCCCGTCCCCCTATAAATTGGTTCTACACCTTATGCCAGGTGGAACACAGTCATTACGATGTTTAACCTAGAGTAAAAGCTAAATAAACTTAGAAGAATTCCTTTTGACACCAAAGAAATGCTTTTAAAGAAGCAAAACCCTTACCTGTTGCAGAATGCCGAAGGAATTTCTTGACAGTAAAATGACTGACTCCGGAAATCAAATTTGTTCAGCAAAAGGAGGTGAAAACAAAAGCAAGCGCAAGCCTTTCCCCTGCGGCTGATTTCCTCCAGGATCAACCTTGGGATCAACCCTCGTTCCCAAGAATATTAACTGATTCACACTAGAACAACCGAAAATGGAAGAGCTGGGCCGGCAGGGAGCCCACCCCAAGATGGTTGGGGTTAGCTTGTGTGAGGCAGCAGCGCAATCCGAATGTGACAAAAGAGATTAGCAAGTTCCTGTGCATAAGTCAATTTCCTGTAGCCGGCTTTTCCGCAGAAGGGGTTTCATTTGTGTGGGTTTAGGGGGGTGTGTGTGCACGTGCATTTCTCTCCATGAGAATGTGAAACTTCCCCAGATCAGAGGCAGAATAAGGCCTTTGCTGCGAGTTTAATTTATCCCCCACCCCACCCCGAGACCGTACTTCTCTCCCCCTTAGCCCCATTTTCCTCCAGCAAATCCCTGCGTAAAACTGAAGAAAGGAAGACTGAAAAGTCCAAATGATTCCTCATGAAAGTAAAATTACGAAAAAAAAAAAAAAAAAAAAAAGGCCATGCCACTGACCAGTCTTGGTTCATTTGAGCTTAGGAAACAGCACCTTAGACCTTTCCCCGCATCAGCTTGGGGAAAACAGGTGGGTTGTCTGCTTTCCTTTGCTTCGTTCAAGACTGACAAATAATAACTCGCAAAGAACAGATGCAGCCTTAGTGAGAGTTCAAGCAGCCCCCGCCATGTGTTCACACCTGTATGGACTGGCACCTGGGCTTGGGAGGTACCTGATGAGTTGTTTTTTCAGACTCTCAGAGTTTTATTATTTGCCTAAAAACACAAGTTTAGTTGCTTTGTCCTTCTGGGCAATCCAGGTGTAGAGACCATCTGCAACTACTTAGGTTATGGCTAAATGCCTGACCCAACAAATGGAACTTTCACAATGTGGTCACCACCCCTTGTGCCCCAAATCCCTGAATAATTGTAGATGCTACTGCTCATGATGATAGCTTGGTCAAAACGTCTGCCAGCCATAAGGATAAAGTCAACTCCATACAAGTCAACACACATTTACAGAGACTCTGCTATGTGCAAGATATGGTGCTCAGTGCTGGGGTTGGGGTGGGGACACACACACACTCAGGGTCCTGCCACGTGCCTGACTCTGTGCAGGGAAGAAAAGCACAAAGACGAAGGGAGACATATTCCCTGTCCTCACAGCACCCAAATCCCAGGGGAGTTAGGGGGAAAAGCACAGAAAACATTCAAATAAATGCAATCAGCCTGGGCATGCTGGCTCACACCTATAATCCCAGCACTTTGGGAAGCCAAGGCGGGTAGATCACCTGAGGTTGGGAGTGCGAGACCAACCTGACCAATATGGAGAAACCCAGTCTCTACTAAAAATACAAATTAGCTGGGCATGGTGGCACGTGGTGCCAGCTACTCAAGAGGCTGAGGCAGGAGAATCACTTCAACCTGGGAGGCAGAGGTTGCGAGGTTGTGGTGAGCCGAGATCAAGCCATTGCACTCCAGCCTGGGCAACAAGAGCAAAACTCTATCTCAAAAAAAATGCAATCATTCCAAATGCTGGGAACTATCACAAACAAACCAGAGAAGAAGCGGAGCGAGACGGCAGGATGAAAACTTCATCCTAGAAGTGGTCAAGGAGGGCCTCTTCAAGAAGCTGACATTTAAGCTGAGACTTAAAGCCTTATCTCTCAGCCCTGGCTGGAAATTAGAATCATCTGAGAAACTTTAAAAAAAATATCAGTGCCCAACAGAAAAGACAAATAGGGCATGTTATCACTTGTATGTGTGAGCTAAAACATTTGAACTCGTGGAGATAGAGTGGAAAATAAGTAAGAGACTGGGAAGGGTGAGTGGGGGATAGGAAGGAAGATAAAGAAGTGGGTTAAAGGGTAAAAACACACAGTAAGATAGCAGGAATAAATTCAATCTTTGATAGTGGAGGAGGATGACTATACTTTTAAAAACGTATCACCAGCCTGGGCAACACAGCAAGACCCTGTCTCTACTAAAAATGAAAAGTATTAGCTGGGCATGCTGGCACATACCCGTAGTCCCAGCTACTCAGGAGGCTGAGGTGGGAGGATCACACTTGAGCCCAGGAGTTCAAGTTTACAAATGAACAGTGAGTTATGATGGCGCCACTGCACTCCAGCCTGGGTGACAGAGCAATACCCTGTCACTTAAAAAAAAAAATGCTGTATTTATTGTCACATAAAATTAACCAAAAAAAAAAGTGCTATACTACGGTGATGGGCACCTTAAATATCCTGACTTGATCCCTAGGCTTAGATTTGCCTTTTATTTCATCAGCGCATCAGCCCCACACTCAGAGATTCAAGTGTAATTGGGCTGCATTGGGACTGGACATTGATATTGTTTTAAACTCCTCGGATTATTCTAAAGTGCCGCTGCCACTTTAATGGATGAGAAGGAGGTAAGAACATTCCAAGCAGAGGCAAACGGTACGTGCAAAGGCCCTGAGGTGGGAAAGAGCTTGGCATGTTCAAAGAAGTGAAAGCAGATGACTGTGTCTGCAGCATAGTTGTAGAGGGAATCAATGGTACAAGATGAGCAATTTTTTTGTTTTTTTAGACAGAGTTTCACTCTTGTTGCCCAGGCTGGAATACAATGGCACGATCTCGGCTCACCGAAACCTCCATCTCCTGGGTTCACGCAATTCTCCTGCCTCAGCCTCCCAAGTAGCTGGGATTACAGGCATGCACTACCACGCCTGGCTGATTTTGTACTTTTAGTAGAGATGGGGTTTCTCCATGTTGGCCAGGCTGTTCTCGAACTGCCAACCTCAGACGATCTGCCCGCCTCAGCCTCCCAAAGTGCTGGATTATAGGTGTTAGCCACCTCACCCAGCCAAGGTGAGCCTTCTTATCAATAGACACACAATTACCAAGTTCGTAAGATTTTCACATGAACCCAAGTGCCACTTTGTTAATTCACAGTAAGAACTCAATCTGCCAGCTGAGATCCTTGAGCCTTCTGAAGAGCACATTATCTTCTAGAAGATCCTCTGTGGGAGGCCAGGCGCAGTGGTGGTTGCTCACACCTGTAATGCCGAGGAGGGAGCATTGCTTAAACCTAGGAGTTCGAGACTAGCCTGGGCAACATAGTGAGATCCCATCTCTACAAAAATACAAAAATTAACTAAGCGACCATACCTGTAGTCCCAGCTACTCAGGAGTCTGAGGCAGGAGGATTGCTTGAACCCATGAGGTTGAGGCTGCAGTGAGCTGTGATCCACCAGCACACTCCAGCTTGGGGACACAGTAAGACCCTGTCTCAAAAAAAGAAGGAAAGAAAGTAGAGAAAGAGAGAGAAAGAAAGGGAGAGAGGGAGGGAGGGAGAATGGGAGGGATAGGAGGGGAGGGGAGGGGAAACAGAGAAAGAGAGAGAGGGAGGGAGGGAGGGAGGGAGGGAGGGAGAGAAAGAGAGAAGAGAGAAAGAAGAGAGAGAAAATCCTCTGTGGAAAGCCAGATCCTCAACATGATGTCATCAGCTGAGCAGAACATAAGCTTGTGAATACTTTATTTACTTCTGGTTTTGTTCATCAAATGATTTAGAGCATCTTGCAAAACTACTTACACCTTAGCAAAATGAAACAATTAAAAACAAGAAATCTGAAAATGAGGCCAAGAGAAGGGAAGACAAAAATTACATTAAAACCAGGGGTGAGGTTAACACAGAGAATGCATGCCATGTGGCTCTACGCTCTTCAGACACTGGCATGAGACAGGAAATACCACCACATAGAAAACCCATTGCTTGCGGGAGAAACACGAACACACAGCTCAGAATCATGAGATCTTCCTGGCTCCCAGTGCTGAGATTAAAGAGAAACTTTGCCCCTGGATTCCCATAGAGAAGACAACACCGCCGAAGTGAAACATCACGTTTAGACTAAACGCAGCCAGCCACAAGTGGGTGAGGTGGTTCCTTACATTTTTCCTCCATGTATACTTACTGCATCTCACCAAAGAGTTTACTAAAATTAACTCTAGGGTGTGCAGCAGGGAGCGTGCAGCAGGAGACTAACAGCGTGTGCTACCCCACAACACCGCTTTGATGTTCCAATTTTATCCAGAGATGAAAAATGACTTCATGGGCCAGGCACAGCGGCTCATGCCTGTAATCCCCACACTTTGGGAGGCCAAGGCAGGCGGATTGCTTGAGCCCAGGAGTCCAAGACCAGCCTGAGCAACATAGCAAGACCCAGTCTCTAAAATAATAACAATAGGCCGAGTGCAGTGGCTCACACCTGTAATCCCAAAACTTTGGGAGGCCGAGGAGGGTGGATCACTTGAGGTCAGGAGTTTGAGACCAGCCTTGCCAACATGGTGAAACTCCATCTCTACTAAAAATACAAAAATTAGCTAGGTGTGATGGCACATGCCTATAATCCCAGCTACTCGGGAGACTGAGGCAGGAGAATAGCTTGAACCCGGGAGGCAGAGGTTGCAGTGAACTGAGATCACACCACTGCACTCCAGCCTGGGCAACAGAGTGAGACTCCAGCCTAAATAATAATAATATTATTAATAACAAAGAAAAATGACTTCAGCCATGCTTCAGAAAATTCAGGATAAAAAATTTGTCTCATCCAAGTTTCTAAAAGATTCAAGGAGGCAAAGAGTTCAAAATTGGTTGCCCCTCCGAAGTCATTCAGCAACTACTTTCTGACCAATAGGTTGATTCTCGCATCTCACATCTCACAAGAGATCAAGTGGGTTTTTTTTTTTTCAGTGTCTTTTAAGGGGACACTATCTCCCCTTCAGAAAGCAGAGGAGTCAGACAAGGACAGCTGCCCACGTGGACAGACCCCCTCCATCTCCTCAGTAGAACTGGAGATGAGGCTCTGCCCTTTGGGAAACAAAGCAAGAAATGCCACCAGCAGGATTTATAACAAGCTCCAGGCCGCAGGCCTTGTACCTTTTTCTGCGCCAACATGGAGACATACTCCAGGGTCAGGATGGACTGGGTACATCCTCAGGCACAAGCAATCCCACCTTATCCTGGAAGAGGCTGGGAAGGGCATTGTCATGCCGGAGTGTGAGACCCCTGTCCCGTTCACCCTCTGGCTGGCCACCCTTCCGCTTCTGAGGAACTGGCTTTTTGTGCCTGGAATTGCCCGTTTTAGATGGTCTGGTATAGTCCAGCGTTGGGTATCCTCCTGCTCCTGACTTACACACGCCTCTAATTTCACACAGTTTAATCTCAGAGGGGATTTTCTTATGGGGAGGAGACAGGGGGTTGCCTCTAATTTTCTTCCTTTCTTGAAAATGTCTCTTTTTGGTGTTTCTCTATGTCCCCCCGCCCCTTCCCTCCTCTCCTCTCTCTCTTGCTCTTGTTCTTTTAACAGACTTTTAACCAACAGGGGTAGTGGTGAGGGGAGGAAGCAAATGGCTAAAAATACATGCACACATTCACAGACACACACGCACCCGAACCTCTCAGTGTGCCCCTTCTGATGCTGTGTAGTCCGTCCTTGGGATGGGGTGGGGGGAAATCCTGGGGACTTCAGAGTGGCAGGAGGAAGGAAACCATGGGTCAGCAGTTCCTAACTGGGAATCAGAGGCCCCTCTGAGCCCTCTTCTGGGAAGCCGTCTGTGGCCACCACCCACCTCCGCTGCGAGCCCAGTGAGGGCCCCTCCCAAGGGCTCCACAGCCCATGGTGCTAACACGGCCGAGCACTCACCAAACAGCCCTACAGTGTTCACTCCAGAGGTCCCGGGGCTCCGGGTCCAGCCTCGCTCACTCAGAAATCCCAGGCACCGAACAGTCATTCAACAACCACTTTCTGACCAGTAGGTTGATTCTCCCATCGCACAGCCTACAGCTGCCCTTTACGGGAACCACTTTAAACCCTAATTTAACAGCCAAGGAAACAGAGACCTTAACTGCTTAAATGATTTGCATCAGACCCTACGGCCTGTGAAAACCAGAACCAAGATTCACCCCATTCATCTGTCCTGGCTGTCCCACTGCCTCCCCACAGAGACCTCAACCACAAGGAGGGGCAGCCAGAGCCCCAAGGCCCGTTTTCTTGGTCCTAAACACTCCCCTTCCAGGATTCCCTGCACAAATCGTCCCCTTCAGATCAAGGTAAAAAAGCAGACTTACATTCTCAAAACCACCTTCATCTGAAGTGTTCTCTGATATGGCAGAACAGCTTACTTTTTCTTAATAGTCTCTTATGAACAAAGACCTCTTTTATTGAGGTTTTTAAAATAATCTGACAACTACCTGTGTACCCTGAACTCATGCATAAGTCCTATGTTTGCTCATTGCAAAGGCGTTATGCCACTTACAGCAGCGAAGACTCTTAATGACAATTGTGATTGGATGAATAGTAAATCTTGGAAACCTTGAGACATTAATCATCTACTAAATTATTTCAATGGTGGGTTAGTAACAGGCCTTTCCCTCCCCCTTGCCATTAGCATGTTAACAGAAATGATTTAGATTCAGTGGGTAGCTTTTAATGTTTACACAGACCCTCATTTATGCCACCTAATAAAATATTTAAGTGAGTTGTGAAGATAGGTAATATGTACTAAAACCTTGCCTGAATGCTTTGAATTTCAAACCCAGGGCAGTAGTCATATTGCAATTATTCTCACCCAGCTCCCCTCTGGATGATGAACAACTGTATTAAAACAAAATATCCGTTCTTTCTGATTAAGAGATTTCATGACGGGAACTGTAAAAAGTTGAGAAGGATCTTAATTCTGAAGTAACTTTTAGTGTAAAAATACATTCATATAAAATACCCTCTTAAATTCTGAATACTGAAATAGCTTCAAAATGCCACCAGCTAGAAATCTCATGGGTGATTTCCTCTTTATGCATTTTAATTCATTTTAAAAAAAAAACAGCCTCCTTAACCAGATAATAGCATCAGAAACATTTTCTAGCTTCCCTTTTATTGCCATAACCATAAAAACATCATTTCCCCGCTGTTATTCTCATCATTTATTTTCTCTTTAAATATGTTAATATAACATAACATATTGCTTCTTGGTTTCAGTGAATATTCGGTTCTCAGGATTCTCAGCTGCCGTGTTCATCCTGGTCTGTTTGCTCTGCATAACTGTGTTAATCTACCAAACATTCACATCCTGGTTCTTTTTATTGTAGAGCCATTAATTCATAACAACACAGAGTCTTGTCGCAGAAGATGATAGCACCCGAAGTAATAATTCAAGTGTGGCTCTGAAGTTGTGATACCTTTTTAAAAAAAAATCTGTCAGAGCAGAGCAAATGTAGTCAAATGATTGTTTCCCTTCAAAGCAGTCCCTTGATAGCTGATGTACTTTTGCAACATTGTAGATATTAGTTTAAGTGCATTTAGACCCTTTTTACAATATCCTTCAGAGACAGCTTCATCAACTACAAAATAAAACCAGCATCTCTGCATTCTGTTCACAACTTGCTTTTGACTCAAAATCGTACCTGGCTTTTAAACTCACCTTATTCACTGAATGTAGCTCTGAATGGCAGTCTCCTAAAATCAAATCCACTCTAAAAGGAAAAACATTTTGTCATCATTGACAAAGTTTTTAAAGATTGTTCCGCAGGCACTGAAAGTAAGTCCAGTGGAGAAGTTTAAATGTAGTGTTAACTAAGAGCAGTGTTTTTGGGTCAAGCGCCCGAGCTCCTAGGGAATGACTGCAAAGTACAGGACATGCACAGTGATGTCGAAATTCATCAGCGTGAAGGGTGAGGAAGAAGGTCATCACTGCTTCTTCTCAAACTCATGTTCTTACCCGTTGCATTGATAGGGATCTTCAGTTTGAGCACAAACATCACAGGGTAACTAACTGCAACCCAGCACATCTGCTCACAGCGGGCGTTGCAAAGATTTCAGCTGTAAGGCAGGGCAGACCAAGTGTTAACTTGTCATCTTTTCTAAAATAACAGATCCCCTCACTGTTCTGTAGAGAACAGGTTGAAGCTTACTCTGAAAGGCAATCTGAAATTTTGGAGAAAGTATAAATCTGGATTCAGACAAAGCAAGATTCGAATCCCAGCTCCAGTTACTACTAAGAACGAGGCCCTGATCTGCCCATCTGCAAAACAGGTATAATATCTAACTTAGAAGAGTTTTATTAAAAATTTTTTTAAAAGCTGACTAGTGCTTGGAATACAGTAAATACTCAATACATAGTGGCTATTACTAACCACTCCCATTTTGGATTTTTGCTTTCTGGGGTTTTTTTTCCCTTTCCATCCCTACCTCCTCTTTAAATAACAACTGTTGAATTGCAAAATTTGAGAAGCTTTGGCAGGGCCCAAATTCAGGTGGAATAAAGTCACAGAAGCTCACACATCACTCAGAGGATTCTAATATCATGTGTTTATTGTCACAATGAGTTTTTAAAAGGATCCAGAAATTTTAAAACCGAACTTGTTAATGATATTTTATTTCTTATGCATAATCTGAGCAACACAAAATCTTCAGAGGTGCCTCCTGAAGCCATTTGGTCGCCCCACTACAAATGCCCTAAGATAAATAAGAATTTATCCTTTCCTTTCATTCAACAAATATGTATTGAACACTTGCCATAATACTTATTGAGCACTGGGTTAGGTGCTGGGGAGATAGCAGTGAACAAGAACAAAAATAGCCTGCTCGCCTGAGTTTATATCTACATGTTAGGAAGAAAAGCAATGAACATGAAACTCTAGTAGTAGAATATGTTACTGTGAGCTAATTACTAAGAAGAAAAACACAGTAAGGAAGGGGGATAGAAAACCTGGGGAGTGCATATTTTAAAAGGATGGTCAGGAAAGTCCTTGACAGAAAGATGAAGGGGGTAAGGTTTTTAAAAAATATCCAAAAGCCATTTTAATGTTCAATGATCTTTGTGTGTGTGTGTGTGTTTGGGTCTCCTTCTGTCGCCCAGGCTGAAATGCAGTGGCACGATCTCCGCTCACTGCAACCTCCGCCTCCCAGGTTCAAGCGATTCTCCTGCCTCAGCCTCCCAAGTAGCTGGGATTACAGGGCCCACCATCATGCCCAGCTAATTTTTGTATTTTTCAGTAGAGATGGGGTTTCACCATGTTGGCCAAACTGGTCTCCAACTCCTGACCTTAGATGATCTGCCCGCCTCAGCCTCCCAAAGTGCTGAGATGACAGGCATGAGCCACCGCGCCCCACCATAATGTTCAATGGTCTTTAACATCCGCCTAAACCTGTAGGTTTAATGATCATTAGTAGGTGTCACCAAGTCCTGGCTCCTCCTTGCTGATGCACAGTCTGCTTCCTCTTCTGCCCATAGCATGCAGCTCTACCCAGGGGCCAAGTTGGTGCTCATCTCTCAGCCTCATTCATCCACTTAATTGCTCAGTCTTCCACATCTCTGAGTCCTTTCTGAGTCTCTTTGCTGAATCTTTGAAAGTTGTTTTCATCACAGACTGCCATCGAGAGAGAACTGTAACCAGAGCTAAGTAGCTAGTGGAAAATTCCAGGGTTGTAGGGTTGTAGGAGCTTTTTCAAGACACAGCACCACCATGCTGCTTTCTTCGTCAGCTTGTTATTCTCTGCTTCCTTGTTTTGTTGTTGTTGTTGTTGTTGTTGAGACAGAGTCCCGCTGGAGTGCTGTGGCACGACCTTGGTGCACTGCAACCTGCGCCTACCGGGTTCAAGCGATTCTCTTGCCTCAGCCTCCCGAGTAGCTGGGATTACAGGCACACACCACCATGCCCGGCTAATTTTTTTGTATTTTTAGTAAAGACGGGGGTTTCACTATGTTGGTCGGCTAGTCTCAAACTCCTGACCTAAGGTGATACACCCACCTTGGCCTCCCAAAATGCTGGGATTACAGGAGTGAGCCACCGCGCCTGGCCTCCCTTGATCTTTTTAATCAGAGCATACTGATAACTTCATATTAATAGTCACACTGCCTTACCATTTATTAGGCACGACATCTGTCAGTTAAGCACTTTTTTTTTTTTGAGACAGGGTCTCACTCTGTCACCCAGACTGTCACCCAGTCTCACTCTGTCACCCAGCACAATCTTGGCTCACTGAAACTTCCACCTCCCAGGCTCAGGTGATCCTCCCAACCTCAGCCTCCCGAGTAGCTGGGACCACAGGCACACACCACTCCATCCAGCTAATTTTTGTATTTTTTGTAGAGTTGGGGTTTCACTATGTTGCCCAGGCTGGTCGGGAACTCCTGGACTCAAGGGATCCGCCCGCCTCAGCCTCCCAAAGTGCTGGGATTGCTGGTGTAAGCCACGCCCAGGCCCAGTCAAGCACTTTATATGCATTTTCCCACTTCATCATCCCAATAATTATGAGGTACATACCATTGTTACCTCCATTTGCAAAGGAGGAAACTGAGGCACAGAGAGCTTAAGAATCTTGCTCAGGGCCACATGAATTTTGCCAGTATCCTTGGTATCTTTGACTTCAGGCTACAGCTGCATCATTTAAATATTACTTGTTAGGTCTCTCCACCAGGTGAATACCCCAACCTCTCAAGCTAGTTTGCCTGATCCTGAATTCCAAATGGCTCATGGACTAAGATCGATTTTAAACTTCAAAGGCTACAATTATTCTCATCCAAAAAAGAAGAAACATTTTGTTGTTGTTTTTTCCTCCCTCCTCCAGAAGAAACCTTTTCTTTTCCCCTCTCTCTGTTCCTTGCACTTTTAAAGAATAGCTCTTTGCCTCTCTTTGTCTTTTTATTCCCAAGATGCCTGTAATTTCCCGTGTTAGCACAAGTTTTAGACATTCATTTTTAAATGCCGTTTTTATTAGCTACCGCCATTGTACAACTAAGCAAAAGGAATTTCACCCACTACCACACAGTTTCTGCTGACAATGTGAACAACATGTGTGAAAATGGCTTTCATTTGCCCTCCTGAGTTTTGGAAGATGTTACAGACATATGCTGATTTATAGATAAGGTGTGTGATTGTCTTCTGAAAGTCACACAAAACTAGAATTGATATGACTTGTCAATTCATAATCTGAACAGGTAGTTCTCTTAAGTGAATAAAATAGATCTTAGGCTTGGCACAGATGCTTACACTCGTAATCCTAGTGCTTTGGGAGGCCAAGGTGGGAGGATCACTTGAGCCCAGGAGTTTGAGAACAGCCTGGGCAACACAGCAAGACCCCATCTCTACAAAAAATAGAAAAATTTTAAAAATAAATTAATGCATCTTATAGGAACATATAACCAACACAAGAAAGTCAGGGTATGTCCTGAGTTGGAAAGTAAATTACCAGTGTGGTTTTAATTACATGTAGCCATTTAAATTTTTTTTGCACAAATGTCCAGAATGTGTACAGATTTTTGGCTTTGGATGAATGTAGGTTTTGTTTATTTGTTTTTAAAGATTCCATTTATAGTATTAAAAAGGGTTGAGAAAAACAACTCACCAGCACATAGCACACACTAAGTTTTCCTTACTTCAAGGAGATTTTATGTTTGACCTGTTGGCAAATCAGAAATAATTTGGCCAGAGCTTTGGGAAGCCAGATTCAGATTAGCATATCCCTTCTTCCTCACCAATGAATTTCTTGTCTTGGAAGTATCCCCTGCTCAAGACAAATGATAAATAGTGAGTCAGTTAAGTAAAATTGTGAATTTCATTCACTTTATTACTGATGCAAGTATCATGAAAAGAACCAGCTTAAAACATCTGTGTGAAAATGTGTACTTCTTTATAAATTGCAATTAGGTCCACAGATAAAACAACCACAGCGACAACAACAAAATATGTCATCAGCTGAGACTTAACACCAGTTGGCATTGCTTGTCAGGAAAAAGAGTCATGGGCTCAATGAAAGAGAGACAAGTATGGGCACCAGAGTCAACCAC
Source organism: Cacajao melanocephalus (assembly GCA_963573385.1). NCBI lineage: Eukaryota > Metazoa > Chordata > Mammalia > Primates > Pitheciidae > Cacajao > Cacajao melanocephalus. Next base: position 72,047 of record CAUYLG010030383.1, on the reverse strand, counting down.
GTCCTTCTGGAAGGCACTAATTTGCTTTCTTTGCTCCTGGTGGCTCAGTCCTAGGAAGCAGGCAATATCAGCTCACTGCAAATCAAAGAATCTTTAATGATATGGGAACATGCTCACAATATACTGTTAGGTGAAAAAAGCAGGTTACAAAACGAATTTGTATTCAACTTGTTATGTGCACGCATGCAGATGTTTATAGAGGCAACCTCTAGGCCAGGGGTCCCTAATCCTGGGGCCGCAGACTGGTACCCATCTGTGGCCTGTTAGGAACTGGGCCACACAGCAGGAAGTAAGCGAGGATTCCAGGCATGAGCCATGCCTCCCAGCCAGGTATTTCCCAAATTTTCTATAACGAACATCTACCATTTATATGAACCCCATGAAAAGTTGTTGTTCTTTTTTTTCTTAACTTCGTTGAGCAAGTCTACCTAAATTTTCTCTATAAGCCACTGTCATTGCTTCAGTGACAATATGTTTTACATAATAACCAGTGATTTTTATAGCAGTTGATTCTCAGAGGAGAATCACTGATCCACAGCTGAGCATAGCAAAGTCATCTTCCTCATTACTCAGCTTACACAGGGTCATATTTAGAGGATTCCAACCCAATGCCAATTCAAACTTCCAGATAGTCTCCAAAAACAAGGGATTCCAGAGGGTTTTGCATTAAACCTCTTAGAAGCCCTGTCTTAACTTTCCCTTATAATGGAAATGATACCTAGGAAATACATCCTGGGCTATCTTAGTGGCTTTATCGTCTCATGGGAAGATAAAGGAGTACTCAGAAATAAAAAAGTGAGGTTTCGGGGAAATTAATTCAGTGTCTGTGCTCAAAAAGAAAGAGGTAGTGGGAAATGCTTGATGCTCATTAGAGGAAAACATGTTTGTGACAAGTGCAGTCAACGATTGCAAGACATGGTTTCAAACTCAGCCTGCTGCTTTCTCCTTATTATTATTATTACCTAAATTATTGTAGCTGTGCATTTTTTTAATCATTTAAAAGAAAAAGGAGTATTTTTGTAATTTCTCCTAAATGAGTACCTTCCTGCTTAAATGACATTTTAAATTACACATAAAATTTCAAGATTAGTCATAAACAAATGTTTCTGCTTTTCTTAAACTACATAAGCCTTTTAAAAAGCAAAATTTCTATTAAACTGTTTTTTCCAAATAATAAATTTAAGCTTTCAAATGTTTGCCAAAAACAAAACAAGTTTTACAATTTTGAATGAACCTATGTCTATGGTATTTATTATTCAAAATAGAAAATAAAATTCCTCTCTAATGTCTTTTAAATTAATCTTCTAAATATAATAAGATTTCTAAAAATACTTTGAAAGGATAATTGCATTAAGTTTTCTTTTAACTTTAAATGTTTGTCTTTCAGATGCAATTTACAATGTCCTTTCATATTATCATTTATTTAGCACAAGAAAACCATAAAACAGCAAAAACCGCTATTACTATTATTATCAACATCTTCACATTATAAATGAGAAAACTGAAGCTCAGAAAGGTGAAGCGACTTACATAAGCCCACACAGCCAATGAGTAAGGGGGCTCCCTGGATCAATGTACTTCTACAGCATTTCCCCTTCCAGAAGACAAATTACTTAAGTTAACTCACTATAATTTAACAAGAGGTACACATCAAATGGAAGAGAGACAAGCAAAAAAAAAAGAGAGAAACTTTATTTTTAAAGGAACATAGATTTATTATTATAAAGAGTAAGCTACAAAATTAAACTATCTGTACAGTAAAATCTCTATTTTTTTTAATTTTTAATTTTTTTTTTTTTGAGACAGTCTCGCTCTGTTGTCCAGGCTGAAGTGCAATGACATGATCTCGGCTCACTGCAACCTCTACCTCCGAGGTTCAAGTGATTTAGCCTCCCAAGTAGCTGGAATTACAGGTGTGCACCACCATGCCTAGATAAATTTTTTTTCTTATTACCCGAATTTCATCTTGAACCCAGATAAATTTTGTATTTTTAGTAGAGATGGGGTTTCATCATGTTGGCCAGGCTGGTCTCAAACTCCTGACCTCAGGTTATCCACATGCCTCAGCCTCCCAAAGTGCTGGGATTACAGGCATAAGCCATCGCACCCAGCCAAAATCCCAATTAGGTAAGAAAAAAATTTATTCATATGTCTGAAAGGCTACAAATAATTAGACCCAATAGTAATAGTGACTGTTTCTGAATAATAAAATTGGAGATAATTTTTTCACTTTTTTTCTGTACTCTGCATATTTTTAATAATCAATAAGGATTCTCTATAATCAGAAAAATAACTACAATCTATTTTTAATAAAGAGCTATACTCATATAGTTTATTTTCTTCAGTGATTATCTCTAATGTATTTAGTTTCACTTCAGCTTTTTTGCTTTGCTGGGAATTTTTTATTTTAAAAAAAGGCAGATGAAGTTTCATTGTAAAGAAAAAATATATATACAGCAAAACCATTCATTATTTGCTTAAAATAATAATAATAATAATGCGAAGTCCAGTGCTGCATTTGGAGGGCCTGTTTCTCCATTCTAGCCCCTGCAGCAATACAGGGCAGATTCTGAGAACTTTATCTGAAAATTTATTTTCGTGGTTTTCTTTGTCTCCACAATAAGTCCCATGTTTAACATAGATGACTACCTGCCCAATAGTCATGTCCTCCTCCTTGCTAAAAGAACCTCTATTTTGGAATGGACAAAATGTTCTGTTCCAGGGGATGAATCATGATGCCTAAAACTGAAAAAGAATCTTCAGATTCCTGCTTCTCAGCTTCCCTTGCAGCTATGAGTGGCTGCATGACCCAGTCCTCATCAATGAAATGTTCAGGAAAGTCTTGCTTGCTCCTGGAAGGGGTGCTCCTCATCAGTTAGATTAAGTAGACATAGGCAGGAGCACCCGTCTTTCTTGCATGCTTTGGGGGTAGTTGTGTGAGAATTAGATGTCTTGAGGGCTACAGAAGCTCTGAGGACAAGCAAAGAAACCCATAAAACTGCAGAGAGACACAGCAGAAGCCTGACATTGTTGACCCACTTACCATCTCTTACTTTTTATTATGTGAGATAAATGTCTTACCTAAGCCACAATTCATTACTCTAATACTTGAAATTGAATGTCTTCTAATGATATAGTCACAAATAACAAAAATCTTATGAAGTTGAAGTGATCAAACCTCTTACAAAACGTAAAAAATAATTTAGCCAGTACCCAACCAAAATGGCCAAAATGTAGAACACTGTACAGAAATGGTTGGTAGATTATTTTACTGGGATGTTATACAGTCCTTTGAAAATAGTATTTAAGAAGATCATGTGACCGCATCAGGAGATGCTTATGATACAAAGTTATGTAAAAAAGAGAAACAGGGCCAGGCTCAGGGGCTCACTCCTGTAATCCCAGTGCTTTGGGAGGCCAAGCCGGGTGGATTACGAGGTCAGGAGTTCAAGACCAGCCTGGCCAACATGGTGAAACCCTATTTCTATTAAAAATACAAAAATCAGCCAGGCATGGTGGTGCACACCTGTAGGGAGGCTGAGACAGGAGAATCACTTGAACCCAGGAGGCAGAGGTTGTGGTGAGCAGAGATCACACCATCGCACTCCAGCCTGGGCAACAGAGCAAGACTTCATCTTAAGCAAAAAAAAAAAAGAAAGAAAGAAAAAGAAGAAAGAGAAACAGGACTTGGGATTGTACACGCACATTACGACTACAACAGTGTTTCCAAAGACCACGTGGAAACAAAGCCAAACCACTAACAGGAATTGTCACCGTAACATGATTCCCAATGGTTGGTTTTATTCATTCCTCTGTTTTCTAAATGTTGGGACTTACACATCACAATTTTTACATTAAAAAATATAAAATGGGGCCAGGTGTGCTGGCTCACGCCTATAATCCCAGCACTTTGGGAGGTCGAAGAGGGTTGATCACCTGAGGTCAGGAGTTCAAGATCAGCCTGGTCAACATGGTGAAACCTCATCTCTACTAAAAATGAAAAAATTAGCTGGGCATAGTGACAGGTGCCTATAATCTCAGGTGCTTAGGAGGATGAGACAGGAGAATCACTTGAACCTGGGAGGAAGAGGTTGCACTGAGCTGAGATCTGGCCACTGCACTCCAGCCTGGGCAACAGAGCAAGACTCCATCTCTCTATATATACATATACATAAAAAAACAGACCCGTCTGGGCAACATGGTGAAAACCTGTCTCTACAAAATATATATATACATATATATGCAAAATTTAGCCCAGCGTGCATACATCTGTAGTCCCAGCTACCTGGGGTACTGAGGTGGGAGGATGGCTTGAGCCCGGTGGGTGGAGGCTGTAGTGAGCTGTGTTCGTGCCACTGCACTCCAGCCTGGGTGACAAAGTGAGACCCTATCTCAAAATAAATAAATAAAAATGAACTCAGCCAAGCAATTAGCTTAAATTCCTGGAAGCATTTGTATCAAATATAAGGATCTGTTTGGCTCCCTACTGCCTACAAGATGAAAGCAAACTTCTCAGCCTCACCCTCAAAGCCTTTCCTAACGTGGCATCTGCCTCTCTTTCTGGCCTGACCTCCCACCCATGTACTGTTCGAGCCACAGTGAACACATTTTCCTGCCTCTGTGCAAGTTCTTTTATCAGCCTGAAAAGGCTTTCCTTGTGTTCAAGGTAAAACACTGTTAGTTGTGTTTGAGACTGGTGACTATCCCCCAAAATCCCTTTCCTTAGCAATAGAACATAATTTTCAACTGAGCACTGTAGCCATTAATAAGGTTATTTTTCCCAACCTTCTTTTCAGCTGAATGTAGTCATGTGGCTAAGTCCTGGCTAATGGGATGTAAGCAACCTCCAAGAAACCCCAGGAATATCTTTAATGGGAAGAGGTAGTTGTCTCTTCGTCCTTTCTTTTTTTTGGAGATTGAGTCTTGCTCTCTTGCCCAGGCTGGAGTGCAGTAGCAAGATCTCAAGATCTCAGCCCACTACAACCTCCGCCACCTGGATTCAAGCAACTCTCCTGCCTCAGCCTCCCAAGTAGTTGGGACTACAGGTGTACACCACCATGCCCGGCTAATTTTTGCATTTTTTAGTAGAGACGGTTTCACCATGTTGGCCTGGCTGGTCTTGAACCCCTGACCTCAGGTGATCCGACTGCCTCAGCCTCCCAAAGTGCTGGGACTACAGGGGTGAGCCACTGTGCCCAGCCTTCTGCTTTGTCCCTTCCTTCTTGGGTGCTTAAGTTTGAGCAGCCAACTTGAACCATGAAATGAAAGCCATGAGTTGAGCTCAGAAAAACAAGAGAGAAGAAAGCTGAGTCCCTGAAGTTGGCAATGCTGCCGGACCAGCCTTGGAATGCAGACTTCTCGATTTCATTTGCACAATAGGGAAAAATCATCTTCTATCTTGCACAGCCCACCATTGTTTGGGGGTTTTCTGTCACATACCATTTAACCTAATCCTAATTGATATATTAATCTACAAGATGAGCTAGTAGCAAAAATGTTTTGAAAATAAGGGATGACAACAATAGCACTGAATTGCTACCCAGAAGAAACAAACAAAGTTGGAGAAGTTCCAAGCTTGCTTGAAAAAGAAAAGGGAGACAAGAGACAGTGAGTTAGCAATATAGTGAGAAGCTACAGCCACCAATGACTATTTTAGGGGAAGGATTGATGGCAAAGATTTGGCGCATATATATACATATACATATATATATATATATATACATGTCAAAAAAATTATATATATAATTTTAAAATTTATATATAATATATATTCTATAGAATATATATTTTAAATATATATAAAATTTATATTTAAAATTTATATATGTATAAAATTTATATATATATATAAATTTTACATCTATAAATGTTAAAATTTAAACAAATTATATAAACATTTAAAAATGTGAAAAATTTGCATATATATAATTTTTTTTTTGAGACAGAGTCTCGCTCACTAGGGTGATGCTTTTGGTCTCTGGATCACTCTGCTTAAGATCTAAACTAGGCCGGCTGTGGTGGCTCACACCTGTAATCCCAGCACTTTGGAAGGCTGAGGTGGGTGGATCATGAGGTCAAGAGATTGAGACCATCCCGGCCAACATGGTGAAACCCAGTCTCTACCAAAAATACAAAAATTAGCTGGGCATGGTGGCATGCACCTGTAGTCACAGCTACTCGGGAGGCTGAGGCAGGAAAATCACTAGTGCACGCCATCGTGCCTTGCTAATTTTTTTTCCTCGGTAAAGACAGGGTCTTGGTATGTTACCCATCTTACCCAGGCTGGTTTCAAACTCCTGGCCTCATGCACATCAGCTTCCCAAAGTGCTAGGATTATAGGCATGAGCCACCAAGACTGGTACATATATATGTGAAATATAGAAAATAAAAAGCCAAATATACAGAGACGTTAAAATAGTGCTGGGTCATCTACTAATTTTATTTTTAGTTTCTGTAGATGATCACGGCTCACTGCAGCCTCCATCTCCCAGGCTCAAGTGATTCTCCTGACTCAGCTTCCCAAGTAGCTTGGACTACAGGCGCGCACTACCACACCAAGTTAACATTTTACTTTTTTGTAGATACAGTGTCTTGCTATGTTGCCCAGGCTGGTCTCGAACTCCTGGACTCAAGCAGTCCTCCCACCTCAGCCTCCCAAAGTGCTAGAATTTGGTGTGAGCCACTGTGCCCGGCCTCTCCTGTCTTTTTGATAGTAGCTATCCAGTTGTTTGTTTTAAATGAGATTAATAAAGAATTCAAATTTCTTCTGCTTTATATCTTTTTTGTAGTTTTAGTGTTTTTCCTCGCAAGCATTATTGCCTTTATTATCAGAAATAAGCCAAGAAAAGTTTATGAGCAAAACTTCAAATCCGTACCATCTATTTCTTGTCATCAGTTAATGAGAAAGAAAAAAAAAGATGAGAAAAGGGAGATAAGAGGAGAGGACAGGGGAAGGAGAGAGGAAAGAGAAAGTGATAACGCAGAGAAAAGGAAATATTGGTTTGCCAGTAGCACTGATATGCAAAATATTCAACAAGAGTCCGGCCCAGGCTCTGTGCAGGGAGAATACAGTTTGACTCTGACTGTGACTAACTGGTCCACTTGCACTGGTGTATACCCACTGACTGTCAGCCTGTTTTCCAGCTCACTTTATAAGGAAGGGTGTCGTTGGGAATACATTGTTACCTTGCACAAAGCATAGTTCCCTTCGTCTCCATCTGATGCTCATCACCATGAGTCTTTTTGTTTTGTTTTGTTTTGTTTTGAGATGGAGTCTCTGTTGTCAGGCTGGAGTGCAGTGGCGCCATCTTGGCTCACTGCAACCTCTGCTCCTTCAGGAGAGGCTGAAGTGATTCTCCTGCCTCAGCCTCCTGAGTAGCTGGGACTAGAGGCACGTGCCACCACTCCCAGCTAATTTTTGTATTTTTAGTAGAGACGGGTTTTCACCATGTTGGCCAGGACGGTCTTGATCTCGTGACCTCGTGATCCACCTGCCTCGGCCTCCCAAAGTGCTGGGATTACAAGCGTGAGCCACCGCACCTGGCCACCACCATGAGTCTTATTTGGCTGCCCCAGTCAAAATGAACTTCTTCCTCTGTTCCCTCATACCTCTTACGTACTGTTTACTACAAATGCTGCCTCCTAGTATAGGAATGAGTGTCCTATTTTCTTTCCTGCTATACATAAATCCTTTAGGACAGAGATTGTATTCCCACAGCATCTAACTTGGCAGGGATCACATTCTCATCTTCATCCAGCTATATTCAAGCAAAAACTATTTGTCATCATAGGGTGCTTTCCAGAGAGTTCCTGCATTTAGGGTAATCAGCTACCTTTTGCAATTTTGGGTTGCCAATTTGTCCATACCAAGGATCTGAGCAATTTATTGAGGTGAGAGAACAGAGGTTTCCTAAACTAGTTCCTCTAAGGGGACAAGAGGTTCAAGGGGAAGTTGGCCTGATGTGCAAGAGAGGCCCTCTACTAATGGTAATAGTAGAGTTAGACGTACACGAAGATCCCCTTTTGTTCTGGGCTGGGGGTGGAGGGATGGGGACAATGGGAGGGGAAGTTGGGGAAGCAAACTAACAGCAAGGAGGCGTCAACTGGACATAATTTCAAAGATATATACAGGGAATACTGGGTGGTGCTTTTGCAAAAAAGTTCATAGATTCAATATAATCTATAAGTTCATAGATTCAATATAAAAGTTCATTGAGCTCGAACTCCTGACCTCAGGTGATCCACCCACCTCGGCCTCCCAAAGTGCTAGGATTACAGGAGTGAGCCACCACGCCTGGCTTTTGACTTTTTTTTTTTTTTTTTTTTTTTTAAAATAGAGATGGGGTTTCACCTTGTTGGTCAGGATGGTCTCCATCTCTTGACCTTGTGATCCACGCGCCTCGGCCTCCCAAAATGCTGGGATTACAGGTGTGAGCCACCGCTCCCAGGGATTCAGTTCATTTGTTTATTTAACAAACAGTAATATTATTTTAGCCAGGCATGTGCTGGAGATTTGGAGATTTTAAGATATCATAAAATATATTGTTGGGGCCAGGTGCTCACACCTGTAGTCCCAGCACTTTGGGAGGCCAAGGTGGGTGGATCACCTGAGATCGGGAGTTCAAAACCAGCCTGACCAACACAGTGAAACCCCGTCTCTACTAAAAATACAAAAAATTAGTCAGGCGTGGTGGTGGGCACCCGTTAATCCCAGCTACTCAGGAGGCTGAGGCAGGAGAATCACTTGAACTCAGGAGGCGGAGGTTGTGGTGAGCAGAGATCATGCCACTGCACTCCAGCCTGGGCAACAAGAGCGAGACTCTGTCTCAAAAACAAAAAAACAAAACACATTGTTGGGAAGGCTGCAGTGAAATGGTCATTCACAGATTTAAACACATTGCTGAGGTGACCTGATCCAACCTCATTGTATTAGTTTGATAAGGCTACAGTAACAAAGTGCCACAGAATGGGTGGCTTAACAGGAAGTTATCATCTCATAGTTCTGGAGGCTAACTTCCAAAATCAAAGTGTCAGCAGGGCTGGTGCCTTCTGAGGGCTGTGAGGGAGGGAGCTGTTCCAGGCCTCTCTCTTACGCTTGTATGGTGTCTTCTTCCTGTGTCTCTTCACATCATATTCCCTCTGGGAATCTCTGTGTCCAAATTTCTCCTTTTTATAAGGACACCAGTCAGATCGGATTAGGGTCCACCCAAATTACTCCCATTTTAACTTGTGTGATGGTTAATACTGAGTGTCAACTTGATTGAAGGATGCAAAGTATTGTTCCTGGGTGTGTCTGTGAGGGTGTTGCCAAAGGAGATTAACATTTGAGTCACTGCACTGGGAAAGACAGACCCACCCTCAAGGTGGGTGGGCCCAATCTAATCAGCTCCCAATCTAATCTGCCTGCCTGAATAAGTGCAGGCAGAAGAACATGAAAAGACTAGACTGTTGGCAGGGCATCCTGGGTGGTAATCCCAGAATTTTGGGAGGCCAAGGTGGGCGGATCCCTTAAGATCAGGAGTTCAAGACTGAGACTAATCTGGCCAACATGATGAAACCCCATTTCTACTAAATAAACAAAAAATTAGCCAGGTGTGGTGGCACATGCCTATAATCCCAGCTACTAGGGAGGCTGAGCCATGAACATCAGTTGAACCCGGAAGCTGGAGGTTGCTGAGCTGAGATTGTACAACTGCACTCCAGCCTGGGCAATGCAGCAAGACGTCATTTCAAAAAAAAAAAAAACAAAAAAGGCTAGACTGGCTTAGTCTCCCAGCCTCCATCTTTCTCCCATGCTGGATGCTTCCTGCCCTTGAACATCAGACTCCAAGTTCATCAGCTTTGGGACTCTTGGACCTTCGACCACAGACCGAAGGCTGCACGGTCAGCTTCCCTACTTTTGAGGTTTTGGGACTCAGACTGACTTCCTTGCTCCTCAGCTTGCAGATGGTCTATTGCGGGACCTCACCTTGTGATCATATGGATCAACACTACTTATAAACTCCCCTTCATGTGTATATCCTATTCATTCTGTCCCTCTAAGAGAACCCTGACTAATACAACTTGATAACTTCTGTAAAGACCTTACCTCCAATTAAGATCACATTCAGGAGTACTAGGGGTTAGAACTTCAACATATGAATTTTAGGGGAGCACAATTCAAGCCATAACACCCAGTCCACATCATAGGGGATGATCCAAAGCAGAACCTAAGTGTCATCAGGTAACACTGAAATGCTTCTCTGGCCATGTTGCATGGGAATCATGACACACCATTATCCTGGGAAGCAAATGAAGCACCGATACCAGGCTCAACAGCAATAAGTAAAAAACAAGATGGTACTCTCCTTCTGCCAATGGCATTGGCAGCCTTCTCTTAGAGCTGAGATCCTGGTTTCCTGGCTAGTTTCTGGCAGAAGGGATGGACAAACAATGAAGGTGACAGCATGCCCTGGCACTTCACGTTGGAGGAACTTGCCAAGGGCAGAAGATAGCCTTAGAAAAGTGGAAGCCCAGTCCTTTAAATACGCAACCCAGCAAGATAGGCTAAATATACCTAAATGCCTTGACCAATCTCCAATATAACTGATAAAATCATTAAACTGGGCATCCCTAAATAAAATATACACCAATCTGCTTTTGCTGAAATATTAAAACTGTATTCTCAAGTTCCCAAGAAAGTAAATAAACCTCTCAATCATAAACATGTAAAAGTCTTTTTCATATCACTTATCTCCTAGTTTCAATCCCTATCCAACATATCAAAGAGGAACCAAAATAGAAAATACATTATTGAACAAAATGAGGATATGTGAAATGCAACTGCACTGTCTTAAATGGCCCATGACATATTAACCCAATCATTTAAGTTAATGCATGACCTGATATAGCTATTGAACAGGAAATGATCTCATTTGGTAATATCTGGCCAAAAAGACACAGCTGAAAAAAGGTGTAGTCAACAATTTCCCAGTTAGAGACAATTTTCCAATTAGACCTGGATGAGGTCTGCTGAGCTCCTGAATGTGTTTTTTTTTTTTTTTTTTTTGAGACAGGGTCTCACTTTGTCACCCAGGATGGAGGTTAGTGGAATGATCTCAGCTCACTGCAGCCTCAACCTCCCAGATTCAAGTGATCGTCCTGCCTCAGCCCACCCCAGGTAGCATGGGATTGTGGTGGCACATGGGACTACGGGCATGTGCCACCACATCCGGCTAATTTTTGTATTTTTTGTAGAGACAGGGGTTTTGTCATGTTGCCAAGGCTGGTCTTCAACGCCTAACCTCAAATGATCTGCCTGCCTCAGTCTCCCAAAGCACTGGGATTACAGGCATGAGCCACAACACCCAGCCTTCCTGCATGTGCTCTTACAACTACCTAGTTCATTTTTTAATTTGTAATCTTTAAATATATTACCACAATGAACTCTTAAGTTGGGATGACCAGTGTACGTAGTAAGCAGCCCCCCTAATAAAACTGAAGTTAATGATTGAGGGTATGTATCTTAAAATTTGTGTTTTTATTTCCATGAGAATTATAGACAGAATTGCTGGGTTAAATGTGTATTTTAATTTTTAAAAGTTTTTTTACCCTCAAGTTCATAAGGTGAACTTGATTTCCACCTTTTTTCAGAGATTTTCATCTTTTCTAAATTTCATTAATGAGTCTTTTAATAATTTCCTCCATTTTCTGTTTTTTGTTTGTTTGTTTGTTTGTTTTTTTGAGATAAGAGTCTTGCTCTGTCACCGAGACTGGAGTGCAATGGTGCAAATCTCGGCTCACTGCAACCTCCACCTCCTGGGTCCAAGCAATTCTCCTGCGTCATCCTCCCAAGTAGCTCAGATTACAGGCACCTGCCACCATGCCCAGCGAATTTTTGTATTTTTTTTTGGTAGAGACGGGGTTTCACCATGTTGGTGAGGGTGGTCTCGAACTCCTGAGCCCAGGTGATCCACTGGCCTTGGCCTCCCAAAGTGCTGGGATTACAGGCATGAGCCACCGCACCCAGCCTTTTTTTTTTTTTTTTTTTTTTTAAAGATGAGCACTGAATTTCCAATCTTTATGTATTGGACAGCCCTTGCTGGGTCTTGTAGGTTTGGTTATGCCAAGTTTCCCTTTTTTCCTTTACAAAGTTTGTAATTTCGATGTAGTTTCTAATTCGATCCAACAATTATGTAGGAGGGTGATCTCAAATTTCAAATAATTAAATTATTATTTTTAGATGTAGTTTCACTCTTGTTGTCCAGGCTAGAATGCAATGGCACGATCTTGGCTCACCACAACCCCTGCCTCCCAGGTTCAAGCAATTCTCCTGCCTCAGCCTCCTGAGTAGTTGGGATTATAGGCATGTGCCACCACACCAGGCTTTTTTTTTTTTTTTTTTGGTATTTTTAGTAGAGAAGGGGTTTCATCACGTTGGCCAGGCTGGTCTTGACTTCAGGTGATCTGCCTACCTCGGCCTCCCAAAGTGCTGGGATTATAGACGAGCCACTGCACTCAGCCCTTATTTTTTATTTTTTTGTGGCCAAGTTTATGATAAATTTTTGTAACTTGTTAATGACCATTTAGAAAATATATATTTATTCTCTGAAGAATGTATAATTCTGTATATATTTATTAAAGCAAATGGGTCCATTGGTTTCTCTATGGTCTCTTATTTTTTGTCTACTAGATCTGTCTAGTTCTGAAACAGGTGTAGTAAAATCCACAGATTTCATTTTTATGAGGTTATCCTTACATTTATAACAATCTTCTGATTTATGTGTTTATCTATTATATTATTCGATGCTAATCTTCATATTATTATTATTTTTTTTTTTTTGAGATGGGAGTCTTGCTCTGTCACCAGGCTGGAGTGCAGTGGTGCAATCTCGGCTCACTGCAACCTCTACCTCCTGGGTTCAAGTGATTCTTCTGCCTCAGCCTCCTGAGTAGCTGGGACCACAGGCGCGTGCCACCACACCCGGCTAATTTTTTTATTTTTAGTAGAGAAAGGGTTTCACCATGTTGGCCAGGATGGTCTCAATCTCTTGACCTCGTGATCTGCCCACCTCGGGCTCCCAAAGTGCTAGGATTACAGGCGTGAACCACCGTGCCCAGCCACATATATTATGATTTTATAGGTACTGTTCTTCTCCCTTTTTAGTTCAGCTTGTCTCACCTTTTCTGATATTAATATTGCCTCTCCTAATTTTTAATTTCTTTATATATCTGTAGTATCACTTTTCCAATTGCTTTAAATATTTCTTTATCAATCTAAGTGTGCTTCTTGTAAACAACATATTCACTGGGTTCCTTTTTTAATCCATTCTGATAGTCTCCATCTTTTGATAGGAGAATTGGGCTCATTTACACTTAATATAATCACTGATATTCTTCATTTTATTCCTTCTCTCTTGCTTATATTTACTATTAAACTTACTTCATTTTCTTTTTTCCTTTTCTTTGTATATACTGGTAAGATCAAGTTATAGTTTATTCTCGTTTCCTCTTATAATTTCAAAATGACGTTATGCTTTCCCACTCCATTAGTGGTTATGTTCTTTTTAACACACATCATCAAACACACATTGTATTACTATTATGTAAGAATATAGCATTTCCCCACCAAGTTACTCTATTACTTCTTCCTCCCTTTCCTCCAATACCGCCTCTTAGGTTTTGCTGAGAAAAACTGCAACTTTTACTCCCAGGCTTTAGTTAAGTGAGTCTCATTTATCTTAAGAGTCTTTATTTAACACTTAGTACACATTTCCAGTGATTTCATCATCATCCAAATATATTAACATACATGCCAATGTATATTACAAAGCTTATTTTCACTCATCATTTTCCCTTTCTACTTTACCTTCTCATTTCTCGAAGTCTCTATTCTCATTAATTTGTTATTTAGTTAGTCCTCTTTTCATTTTCTTCAGATGGGAATATGCAGATGACAGATTCTTGGAATCCTTTCTGCATCTCTTTCGCTCTGGCAAGTGAATGATGCTTGGCTGGAAAGAGACTTCTTGGGTTACTTTCCTTTTCTCTTAACAGGTATAGATATGATTCTACTGTCTGATGCCAGTCCAATTCTTTTCCCATTGTAAATAGCTTCTGTCTGGAATCTTATATATTTTTCTCCTTAACTTTCAGATTCAGGAATTCTGTCAGAGTATGTTTAGCTATATGCCTTTTCTTATCAATCCTGCCTGGAATTTAAAGAACACTTTCAACCTGCAAATATAAGGCTTTATTCAGCTCAGGAAATATACTTCTATTAAATCTGGCTTTTCTCTTGTATTCACTCTGGAACTCCAATTAGATCTCTTGGATCTGTCCTCCCTTCTTCCAGCAGTTGTATCCATTTAAGAGTTTAAAAAGGCAGATTAGTGCTTTTCCTGATACTATCAGATCATCACAAATACCAGCTCAATTATCTGACTATAACACTTGGTACTAGAAGGCAGCCTAAAGAGAAACATAATAAAATACATATAATTTGTACACTAGATAATTCACTCTAATATCAAGTATAACATTTTCACTATGTTTTAAACTGTAAAAGCATAGTTAGAATGAATAAGATAAAGTATTTAATAGCACAAAAGAGTGATTACAGTCAACAATAATTTAGTGTACATTTTAAAATAACTAAATAAGTGAATTGTTTGTAACACAAAGAAAGGATAAATGCTTGAGGGGATGGATATCCCATTTACCCTGATGTGATTATAAGCATTGCATGCCTGTATCAAAAATACCTCACGTACTCCATAAATGTATACACCATGTACCCACAAAATTAAAAAAAAAAAAGTACATCTATTAAATATATATATATACACACACTTTTTTTTTTTTTTTTTTTTGAGAAGGAGTTTCGCTCTTGTTGCCCAGGCTGGAGTGCAATGGCGCGATCTCGGCTCACCACAACCTCCGCCTCCTGGGTTCAAGCGGTTCTCCTGCCTCAGCCTCCCGAGTAGCTGGGATTACAGGCATGCACCACCATACCAGCTAATTTTGTATTTTTAGTAGAGGCGGGGTTTTCTCCATGTTGGTCAGCCTGGTGTCAAACTCCCAACCTCAGGTGATCCACCCACCTTGGCCTCCCAAAGTGCTGGGATTACAGGTGTGAGCCACCACACCCGGCCAATTATCTCTATTTTTTTTTTATGGCTTTCTAATAGTAATATATGCAGTTTAAAAACAAAAACTGTTCAGACAATGAAGGCAAAATCTCACTCTCCTACCTCTGACCCCACAGGCCTATCCTACAAGATAACCTGCTGTTCACAGTTACTTACAGAATCCTTCAGAAATTCTTTGCGTGAAAAAGGGGAAAACTTATAACTGTGGGAGTATTCATAACTTTCTTCCTCCTGCCTACTAAAAAAAAAAAAAGCCAGTATTTGCACCCTAACTGCTTCCCACTGGCTATATTCCCTCCTTCCATGGTCTTAGTGTGTAGATAAAATAAATGAGAGGGAGGTGTGTTCTATGAGAAGAACCAAGTAAGCTGAGATGAGAGATTTATATCCAAAAGGCACACAACTATTCACTACAGGCAGAAGAAAACGGAAAGAAAATGGGAAGGGATATAGGTAAGGCCTAGCAGTGGGAGAGATGTCAGGGAGGGTTTTGGTGAAAGGAGGAGAGGAAGAAATACAGAGACAGAGGCTTTGGGGTATATATGCAATATGAGAGTGGGAGACAGAATATATAGGGAAAACCAACTTCAACTTGTGCTACATAAAACACAAATGTTTCCTGTAAGTTCTTTGAGGAATACTGACTTCTGAACATGAAATCCTTTGAAGCTGAACCATAAGGGGTCTAGAATCTGTTCTATTCACTCTATGTGTGGGTTTGCATTTATACATACGTATACACACACATATATGTACATAGAGAGAGATGTATAGTAGCATATCAGTGGATCTATCTACATATATCCTTTCAAAAAACACACTAATGGATCATACTGTGAGTACCCTTTTGCACCTTGCTTCTTTATCCCCTTAAAAGTACAGGTGGTGGCTCACACCTGTAATCCCAGCACTTCGGGGGACCGAGGCAGATGGAGCACTTAAGGCCAGGAGTTCAAGACCAGCCTGGCCAACATGGCAAAACCCCATCTCTACTATAAATATAAAAATTAGCCAGAAGTGGTGGCGCACACCTGTAGTTCCAGCTACTCGGGAGGCTGAGGCACAAAGATTGCTTGAGCCCAGGAGCAGAAGTTGCAGTGGGCTGTGATTGCACCACTGCACTCCAGCCCGGGTGACAGAGCAAGACAAAAAAAAAAGAAGTACAGATTGATTTTTATTCTATTTCCAAAAAAAGATTTGAGTTAGCTTACAATAAAATCACAGAAATATGACCTAAAACTATTAACATGACTCTAAGGACAGGAACCAAGAAATATAAGGGACATGGGAGAAACTATATTCAGATATTCTAACTAATGATTCCATGAAGGTAATATAAAATTCATAAGGTACTTTAAAAATAGATTCCTATGTAACCCACTGCCAAATATTATTTTTGAAAGAAAATATTAATTTTACTTAAGAAAGGACAGAACAATGAAAAGAAAATCATAGCCCAGAGCTTAAGACAGTAAGCTCTTCTTATTCTACAACTCAGCAAAGAGATCAGCAGTCTTCAGAGTATCAGCAAAGGGATCAGCAGAGTTGCCTTTGTTTCTAAAAATAGGGAAACTGCAATAATCTGAAATAATGGGTAATTTTTGTAAACCTATTTTGTTGGTTTTCATAAATTCAGGTGGATTAAATAAATAGGCAACAAGCAACTTCAAACAAAACAGTGAGATCTCGCTGCAGAAAACTGTGTCAGAAAGACCTAGGAAACTCCACTTCTCACAACCATCTCCTTTCGGCCCCTCCCAGTGACCCTATCCATCTCATCTCTCCAGTCTGGGCAAAGCAGCAGATTAAAACAGAATAATCTATAAATCTTTCTTCAATGTGGGGCTGTATTGAGTCAGATCCTATCAGTGTGAAGAATGGGGATCATGCAAATAAAGAAAACATTTTTAATTCACCCAGACTTACAGCAGACTGGCTTTCAATCTTCCTCTCCACTGCACTGCCTATCACTTTCATAGTTAGTATGTACACAAAGTGGATGATCCAGAATCCAGAAATTTGCTATCAATTCTGTGACTTTCTCCACTCTGAAGACCCTTATCTCCATGCTCAGCCACAAATCAAACTCCCTTAGGAACAAACACCCACATCTGAATATCCTGAATTCTTAAGTTCTCTTCCTTCCTACAACCTCCTTTCACTTTTCCTCTCCCTCAAACTTTCTGAATCTGTTCTTACCTCAACTATACCTTCACTACTCACCTCCACGATTCCAGTCCATTGGCCCACTCTGGATTCCACTTGACTCCTTACCAGCCTGTATCTCAGTCAAGTTTTTCAACCTTACACACACAGCATCCTGAATTTCGTCTTCTTTCCTTCCCACACTGACCCCTTCTCATACCTGTCTACCAACCACTACCTCTGCTGAAACCAACTGATATCTCTGTTTCTCCTCTCTGATTCCTGAGAATTGCTGGAGAAAAGTCACTTAAGCGATAAAGAAAGTACTAGGTGCTTAGAACATAGACATCTCAGTCTGAAACCTGGCTCTGCTATTATTAGCTGAGAAAGTTTTGGCAAATTCTATAATCTCTCTGAACATGTATCCTACTCTGTAAAATAGGGTATATCAAGTCATTAGGATGCTTTCAGCTGTAACACAAAACCCAAACAAAGGTAGCTTATTGTCTCCCATAACAAGGTCACTAAAGGTCAGTTCCAGGGTTAATTCAGGGGCTCAATGAGATCATCAAAAACAGAGGATTTTTCTTCTCTACACAAACACTCACCATCCTTAGCACTTTGGCTTGGGCCTTAGGTTTGTCTCTTCATGGTTTCAACAAGGCAACTGCAATACCAGACATCACATACAGACACACAGTCTCACTGAAGAAGAGTGTGTTTCTCCCTGTTTCTTTGTATTCGTGAGGAAAACCTTTCCTGGAACCATTCTAGCAGAATTCTCATTGGCATGATCACATATCCATCCTTTAGTCACTGGCAAGGGGAAAAGACATTGCCATGATGGGCTTTTCCATCAATCAGAATTCACCTGCAGGAGCTACAGAGGGGTTGATCTTCCCTGAGCACACTGCCACCAGATAACTGAACAAAAAGAGCTGTGACAGAAAGAACACCTGTTGGGTAGGACACCAATGTCTGCCATGTGGACAGTAATACCTAACCCAGTGGGTGGTTATGACTACACTGGGTACATTTGCAAAGTACCTAGTGGTGCCTAGTACATAGTAGACATAACAGCTTCCAAATACATACACAAATTCTTTGACATTGTATCCTTCAAAAGGTAGAGCTAATTCTACTATGCTTCAAAGTTATCAGAATTTAGTGGCTTGGTTCTAACAAATAGAATCTAGCAGATAACTGCAAAAACTTCCAATAGTAGGTCATAAAAGGTATCTTTGTTTCTGTTTTGCTCACACGGATTGCCTATTCTGGGGAAATCAGCCACCTTGTTTTAAGGACACTCAAGCAGCCTTTGGAGAGGCCCACATGGGGTCCTCTCCCCTGGATTTTGAGAACTGTAGACTTGGTCTGAGAGATACCATCAGCTTCCTTGGCTCTGAGGCCTTCAGACTTGTACTGGGCCATGCTACTGGCTTCCCTGGTTCTCCAGCTTGCAGGTGGCCTGGAGTGGAACTTCTCAGCCTCCATAACTACAGGAGCCAATTCTCCTAATAAATCCCCTATCTATCTCCTATTTATTCTGGAGAATCCTAATACATACACCAATAAGCTACATTAAATAATGTATATTATTTCCCATTGAGTAAAACCAATGCTCCTGAAATACACCCTAAGTTTATCCTGGACTTGGACTCGGGGTACTCCCTGGCACATCTCTAAATACCTCAGTTGACATGCAATGCTTTTGCAACTAATATGTCAAGCCATTTTATTTCTATACCTGGTTTGACAAGTACCATCAGTGTAGCAAATATGAACATTTGATACTCATCCTCCCGCTCTATTTCTTATTATTATTTGAGACGGAGTCTCGCTCTGTCACCCAGGCTGGAGTGCAGTGGTGTGATCTCAGCTAACCACAACCTCTGACTCCCGGGTTCAAGCAATTCTCCTGCCTCAGCCTCCTGAGTAGCTAGGATTACAGGCACGTGCCACCACACCTGCTAATTTTTTATTTTTAGTAGAGACAGGGTTTCACCATCTTGGCCAGGCTGGTCTCAAACTCCTGACCTCAAGTGATCTGGCTGCCTTGGCCTCCCAAAGTGTTGGAATTATAGGTGTGAGCCACCACACCCAGCCCCGCTCTACTTCTAATAAGCCTTTCTGTAAAGTTTAAAACATTTCCTAGATCTTTCTTGAAAGTAAAATTCTATGTATGTTAGAATACATTAGTTTCCACCAATTAATACAGTCCAATGAGATTTGGAAGGCATAAGTAAGGTGGAGGCCATCTACCCACTGGTATGGCTCATTCTGCTCAAAAGGCAAATGGTGGAGATGTCAGGTTTTCTACAACACTTTTCTGGTGCCTAGTCACTAGCTCTGAAAATGGTATAAGAGATAGTTGTGGCAACAGTGCCATGGTGGCCTCCTGATTCCTCGCCTTTAAATTACAACAAAGGCAGCAGCTACTATGCAGGTTAATTCTGCAGCATTCTGGAATTCATCCCCAAAGCCAGATCTAGAATCCACTTCTCAGCTCTTCCACCAAATTTTTAAAAATGCTTTTTTCTTTTTGAGACGGAGTCTTGCTCTGTCGCCCAGGCTAGAGTGCAGTGGCGTGATCTCAGCTCATGGCAACCTCTGCCTCCTGGGTTCAAACGATTCTCCTGCCACAGCCTCCTGAGTAGCTGGGATTACAGGCACTTGCCACCATGCCTGGCTAATTTTTGTATTTTTAGTAGAGACAGTGTTCCACCATCTTGGCCAGGCTGGCCTCGAACTCCTGACCTTGTGATCCACCCACCTCGGCCTCCCAAAGTGCTGGGATTACAGGCGTGAACCACCGCACTCGGCCTAAAAATGCTTTTTTATAGAGCTTTGCATATATTCAAAAGTAGACATTCTAGTATAATAAAAACCCATCTTTCCCATTTACAAACTTACAGGCAATCTTGTTTCCTAAGTACCCACACCCATTTCCTCCACCTTATTTTGAAGTAAATTGCTGACATCGTATCATTTTACATACATATTTCAGCACATATCTTTTTTAAAAATAGAGATCCTTTTAAAAACACAGCCACATCATCCCTAAAAAACAATCATTAATTATCGAGTCAATGTTCACATTGCCAACTATTGTGTGACTGTCAACAAGTACCTAAAAAAGGTCCACAAATTGCAACTGGTATATGCTTCTTATGTCTCAATGCGTTAAGTTCTCCTTCCACCAGTGTGGTTTTATTTGATCCGAAATTATTTAAAGAAACTGTGTTGTCAGTTTCCCAGTCTATCCTGGTAATTGCATCCTGATGGTGACGTCTGACATATTCCTCTGTCCTCTGTAATCCCAATAAATGGGCTGTTGGATCTGCAGCCTTGATCAGACCTAGATGAGGGTGCATTCTCCCTGAGAAAATTTGCGTTTGCATTTGCCAGGGAGCTACCGGCCAGGACCTCTACCAATTCAATTCTCCGCTTGTTTTTTTTTTTTAACTACTCTAGGTGTTATGACTTTGGGCTGTTATTCTGCGAGGGACAGTATTGATTTTAACTTGTCAGGACTGACTGATCGATTTTTTTATCTCTTCTGCTCATGACAAGACAATATTCCTTGCAGGTCTTCTGGGGGTGGGAAGGAGGGCGACATTATTTTATTCATCCCCATCCCCACTGAGGACAAAGCTCTGTGGGGTGCTAGCATTATGGAGTGTCTTAAAGTCTGCTGCCCTTTGTCATCTGTCCTGCCACCCCAAAACTGAAAACTGAAACTCAACATGAGTAACGAGCAGAGGCACCTTTTGCAAAAGTGCCTCCAATATTTTCACTTAGATTTCTGACCTAAGCCCCTTTTATCTTATCAACTATGCAGTGTTTTTAGTGTGTGTTCAATAATTTCATTCAGAATCTTTTGTTTCCCCAACTCTCCCAGTTTGAATTTTCTAACTAAGAAATGTGTGTGAAATAAAGATGTTCCTCAACTTACAATGGGGTCACTTATGTAATAAACTCACTATAAGTTGAAAATATTATAAGTGGAAAATGCATCCAATACCCCTAAGATACGAAACATCATAGCTCAGCCTAACCTACCTTAAATGTGCTTAGAAAAGTTAATGTCAGCCTGGCTGACTCCACTGCCCGTCACAGTAGAGTATCACACTGCATATCACTAGCCCATCACTAGCCCATCACTAGCGCAAAAAAAATCAACATTCAAACTTTGAAGGACGGTTTCTACTAAATGCATATGGCATTCACACCATCATAATATTGAAAAATAAGTCACACCATCCTAAGTGGGGGACCATCTGTACATATATCCTATATTAAATAGGGCAGACTGATGCAGCAATGCCAAGAACATGCTTTGACTAACATACTTCCTGCCATTAGCACTTATTAAGCTAGTCCATGTCATTTAGTTCTTTCCTATTTGAGGCTAGAACAGGATCATATAGAGCAATCCTCTCCGAATAAAATTCCCAAGCCAGGCGTGGTTGTTCACACCTGTAATCACAGCACTTTGGGAGGCCAAGGCGGGTGTATCACCTAAAGTCAGAAGTTCAAGACCAGCCTGGCCAACATGGTGAAACCCTGTCTCTACTAAAAATACAAAAATGAGCTGGGCATGGTAGTGGGTGCCTGTAATCACAGCTACACAGGAGACTGTGCCACTGTACTCCAGCCTGGGTGACAGAGTGAGAATCTATCTCAAAAAAAACAAAACTGATTTTCTTTCTTTGATTCCTAATACTCAGAAGTCATCAACAAAGACCTGTTGAAGGAATGTATCAAGAACTGATTTTCACATTTGCATATAATGATGTGGAAGATACAGCTATTCATTCTTCTAATATCCATTCTCTTTCCTCCAAAAGAATACCAGATTTCAGCAGAACATGGCAGTCTGAAAAAGACAATTTCCCAGCCTCCCTTGCAGCTAGATGTGACATGACTAGCTTCTGGCCAATAGGATGTAAGCAGAAGTATCCTACGGCAGCTTCCAAATATCATCTTTAAGACCACTGGCATTTGCATTTTGCTCCCTTTTTCTTTGTCTTTCCTCCAGTAGAATATAGATTTGAGAGTTAGAGATGTAGCCATCCACGCTGGCCTAGGAAAATGAAGGCCATCATCTTGGGTATGGCAGAATGGTGAACTTTCCTAGAATCCCAAAATCTTCATGAAGAAGAAGATTCCCAACAGTCCTGGAATTTTTTTCTCTGGGATTTTACAGGAAGAAAAAAATAAACTTTTTACCTTTAGCCACTAGTAATTTGGATTTTTCCAAAGTACCAGCTTCCATATAAAGGAAGAAAGCAGATTCATAGAGGTCAGGTTTTCAAAAAAATACACTGTTGAGCCACAATTCTCTGGAGAGGACAGTAGAATATTATCTCTTTATAAGTAACTATTCTTTCTTAGCACAAATGCAGCTGCTCTATATTGGGAGTCAGAGAACCTAGGTTCTAGCTATACCTTTGACACTAAACAGCAAATCAGTTAACTTCTCTAAGTCTATGTGGCTTTATTCATTAAATTGGGATAGCACTACCTATGTAATAAAATTCTCTTGAGATTTAAAATATAACATATACAAAAGTATCCCACAGTATAAGTCACTATACACATAGTAGTTGATAAGAATAATTATAACCCTGGATAAAAGCTCTATCACATTTACACTGTAACCCTAATAACAAGTGCTCTAAATGTTTGTTGGATAAATATGTTTAAGTCCTTGTGAAATGAGTGAATTATTCTGCTTTGGATTCAAACATAAAGTCCAAAGGTCATTAATATTATTTAAAGCATTACTTGAGTCTCTAAGAGATTTTTTTTTTTTTTGAGATGCAGTTTTGCTCTTGTTGCTCAGGCTGGAGTGCAATGGCGCAATCTCAGCTCACCACAACCTCAGCCTCCCGAGTAGCTCAGATTACAGCATGCACCACCACACCTGGCTAATTTTGTATTTTCATTAGAGACAGGGTTTCTCCATGTTAGGCTGGTCTTAAACTCCTGCCCTCAGGTGATCCACCCACCTCAGCCTCCCAAAGTGCCGGGATTACAGGCGTGAGCCACCACCCCCAGCCTTTTTTTTTTTTTTTCCTTTCTTGAGGAGGAGTCTTGCTCTGTTGCCCAGGCTGGAGTTCAGTGGCACAATCTCAGCTCATTATAACCTCCACCTCCCAGGCTCAAGCAATTCTTGTGCCTCGGCCTCCCAAAAAGCTGGGATAACAGGTGCAAGCCACCATGCCTGGCTAATTTTTTGTATTTTCTGTAGAGATAGAGTTTCACTATGTTGGCCAGGCTGGTCTTAAACTCCTGACCTCAAGCAACCTGCCTGTCTCAGCCTCCCAAAGTGCTGGGATTACAAGCATGAGCTACCACGCCTGGCCTCTAAGAGATATAATTGTTAATTTTGATGTCAGTCAAAAGATACAGGGTGTGAAGAGAAAAATCATAGCTAATCCATTTATCTGGTTCAAAAGTGGACTCTTATTTGCTACAGAAAATAAACTAGAAGAAAAGTTGTGGTGCAGAAATAAAATTTTATGGCACTTTACCCTGAAATTACAAAGTTACACATAAAAAAATTTAAAAATATTTAAATCACTAACCCTAATACATCAAATGAAGGATTTCCTCACACTGGACTGTGGCTAAAGTACTTTATTAAATTAAGCATGTAATTTGCAAATGGCTTCATAAGAAATTTTAAAAGCAAAGTTATAAAATATTTTCAATTTAAAAAGTACAGAGTTAACAGCAAAATCACATTTTCTTGACAGTACAAATAAAACATTTTTTTCTGATATACTGCCTGAAAATTTTATAATATATTCTCTAACTGATAGCTACAATATTGTATTTTAATGAGAAGTCTCACAGTTAATTCATTTATTAATAGTAAGTTCATCATTGGACCATAAAAGTCAACTGCTCAACTTTAAGGAAAATAATGAACTTTGTCATCATATAATAGGAAGTTATAAAAGGCTCTTCAGGGTGTAGATGTGTTCTAGCCTTGTTTCTCTATTAAATTCTGTAAAGAAGCATTAAGTAATACTTGAATTACATTTTAAAAATAAGCACCGTTAACATACATTCTACATAAACTTACTTTACCTTTTAAATGACACTTTTTTGGCCACATAAACATTTAAATCTGTTTTCTTTACATGTAAATAAAAATAAGCAATATTTAACTACTACACCAAAAAATTACCAAACTTCACCTCATTGCACAATGGAAAAGCACTTAGAAAAAGCACTTGGAAAAAACAGCACACGTTATTTTTGTCTTTTTTATATATGTAGTCATTTTCTTAAATTGAGAGCAGTTAAAACATTGTCAGAGCAATTTCCTGAGTTTCAAAAGTTTCCAATTTCCAGCTCAGAAAGAATCAATCTTGCTATTATACATGTCCACTTTCTAAGCATACAAAACCCCTGAATTCAAAAAGAAAAAGACCAAAATAAAGGATGGAAATCATCCAGAAGAGCAGTATAGCTTTTCTTCTCAAAATATAATACTGAAGATGCTTTAAAGTCAAATTTTCTACTATATAATCCTATATTTAAAAACCATAGAATTGCAAATAGTATGGAAATACTAACAAACTGAAGAAACTACAACTTAAAAATAATGTAGAGAAATATGAAGAGCCAAAAAATTAAAAAAAAAAAAAAAAAAGACTTCTATTTCTGACATTGGAATAAGAGGTGGACAGACTGAAAACACTGTGAAGCATCAAGTGTCTCCCCGGTCCAATTGGACACCCTCTGGGGTTTCCACATTAGTTCTCTTTTTCCATCTGGCAGATAATGGTAAGAGACTACTGAATGAATATAATTATTACTGAAATCTTCCAAACTACAGAAGTGCTGTACTTTTAAAATACTAAGTTTACAAAGAACCATTCTAATGAGTCATGTATTGGCACAAATATACAGGCTGAGTGAGTATCTCCTACTTAAAATGCTTAGGAGCAGAAGTGTTTGGATTGCTGGGGTTTGTGGGGAGATTTCAGAACATGTGCATCATATTTACTTATTGAGCATCGCAAACCTACAAATGTAAAATCCAAAATGCTCCATGAGTATTTCCTTTGAGCATCACATCTGTGCTCAAAAGTTTCAGATTTTGAAGCATTTCAGATTTTGAATTTTCTCATTAGGGATACTCAACCTACACCAATACATGAAAAAATTTATAATATCCAAACTATCTTTGACATATTGGATTTAGAAATGGGTAACAGAGAAAACTTTTATAATCTCCAAACTATCTTTACCTCAAGCATACAGGATTTAGAAACGGCCAAAAAAAAGGAGGGATTATAAACTTTTATTTCATAATTATGTGTTGCTTAAACTATGCTAGATAGTGGGGTGGAAGGCAATTTAGAATTAAGCAGCTTCATAAAAATACATATGATGCTCGAACTTTGCCTGTATATTTATCAACAATGATTAAGATATACCATAAGATTTATCAAAATAAGGCATAATATTAACACTAATATAGTAAACAACATAGCTTTTTTCATTTGGTTTCTGCCCACAGAATACCACACCTCTACTTCTGACTGCTCCTTCATTAATCATAATTATAATATTGAAATAAGTCTAGCTGAAGTGCCCAAAAGTTATGTTTTTTAAAACCAGGTAAGTAAATATAAAAATACAGAAAGTGAGTATGCAGTTGCACACATTCCAGTAACTCCACATTTTAGCATTGTTTTTCATACTCTTACATTAATTTATACATAGAAATATCTCATTTCATTAACAATTATAGTTTACAGAAAGTTGTCAAAAGGAACTGCTTTATTTTTAACGTATAGAACTGTTCTAGATATTATAAAAGTGTGCTAAACTGTTGGTATTAAACAAATTATTATAAATATAAGTGTGAATAATACTTCAATACCAGTTACTGATCATTTCTAAATAATAAACATGTATTCTTATTTTTATGGAACTAAAATTCAATGATAAGGCTCCTTATTTTAAAAGCATGCAATCATGATATATAAAAAAATGTTTTGGAGTTTTATTTTCATTGAAGTGTTTACTCTTTTGGAAAACCATTCTGGTACTTCAGGATTCTTTTGGTACAAGCTCAATCCTATAATTCCTGATCCAGAATTTTTAAGCTTAACAAAAAGCAACACAACTGTTTGTTAAAACTAAATATGTTGAAAATTTTCTCCATTTCCAAAGACAAATTTAAGCCATTGTCTCATATTGGAAAATTATACTTAACCACATTGTAACCTCCTTTACACAGGTTTAACTTGCATACTAACAGAATTTATTAGCTAACCAAACAACACAAGTTAATGAAAACTTGCTTTGAGAAAGTTGGCTCTTTTTCGAAATAAAAGTGAAAATATTTTAAATTGTAAGGATTCCTTTTATGATTTTTTCTTTTTCTTTTTCTTTTTTTTTTTTTGGAGGCCGAGTCTTGCTCTGTCACCCAGGCTGGAGTGCAATGGTGCAATCTCAATCTCGGTGCACTGCAACCTCTGTCTCCCAGGTTCAAGCAATTCTCCTGACTCAGCCTCCCAAATAGCTGGGATTACATGTGCACATCACCACACCCTGCTAATTTTTGTATTTTTAGTAGAGATGGGGTTTCACCATGTTGGCCAACTGGTCTCGAACTCCTGACCTCAGGTGATCCACCCACCCTGGCCTCCAAAAGTGTTTGGATTACAGGCATGGGCCACGGCATCTGGACAATTATAACCGAAATATTTTCTACATTTTTTTAAGTTAATGTAATTTTAACCTACTGCAGTTTAAAAATTATATGCCTCAAAAACAAAATATAAGTATTTAGTACTGTCTGAAATACCACTTATATAGACAGTTCTAGAAGCATTTTGATAAGGCAGCAACATCTGGAAGATACTTAACCATTTCTTTTTCTCTGAAAACTTTTCTGTCTATATAAAGTATAAAATTGCAATATAATCTCAGACCCAACTTTCTTCCCATAAAATGCACACAGAAGAACAGAACAAAAGGTAAAAGATCAAGATCATATACAAAGCAGAAGAAAGTGCAATAACATGTCTTCCTTCCTGTACGACATGGCAAAACAAAAGCATTTTATGTGTTTAGTTTTGAAAATAAAAAATATTCAAGTGTTTTTGTTAGATCTCCTTTTTTTCTTTACTACCCACTACTACGTCCTTTTTCTTCTATTAATACCAGTCTTTGAGGGCATGAATCAGGTCTTAAAGCACTTTAAATACTTCTCACAAAAGACTGGATATTACTAAATGTCACACAACAATTAATACAAAGATAACCTTTTCTGAGAAACAATCAGAGAACTTTAAACTTTAAAATTGTAGCTGATAATTTTCTTAGACAATTTGTAATCAATAAAATTTATTTGTAATAGTTTTAACAGGCAATATATTTGCATTTGATTCATTTAATTAAAAAAAGCACACCTCTCTTGGATTTTGAAAAACATTGTAATTTTTTTGTTTCATATCTGAATATTATTTATAATAAAACACATGTTTAGGGTAGAATTGACTGAATTACTGCAAATAAAAGTGATTTTAACCTACAAACCTTCATACTTCTAATTCAAGGACGTTTATTTTACTTTAGCATGACTTTCAAGCACCCTGGTTTAATTTCAGAGAACCTGCAGAAATGAGAAAAGAGTTATTTTAAAGACAAAAATTTCAAATTAGCTAGGGAATATACCTTGTAATCAATTCCAAGTACCTATGCTTAACATAATATTTACTACCAAAGTATTAACCCTTATTAAGTCAATATCCAAGACCAACATCTACATTTATGTTCATTTTATTTACGGTCAAAACAAATATAATTTTAAAACTGGGGGTTGCTCCTGACTTAGCAGTTAGTATAACTTAAGATTTGTCAAAACCTGTACTTTATTTTCATGAAAAAGAGTATCCTGTAGAAAGAACCAAGTCCTTGATGCATCATGAAACTACCAAGAAGAAATCTCTGATAGGAAGTATAAAATTGCAGTATTAATCAGGTAACTCTGACTAATCTGGCTATGTGATGCTTTCAATTCCATCTGTAGAGAATTTAAAGAAAGAGTAGTCTCTAAAATAATTAATCTCAGCATGACAATGTTCCAGTCTAACTACTTCTTTTACAAAAATAATCTTGATATGTTACCTGTTTTATGCTCATAATTTATGCCACCATTTTTGATAATGTAGCCAAATAATAACTTATTATGTGGCATAAAATAAATAATAAGTAAATGCACTACACTGAAATTGGTAGGTAGGAGCTAATGATACACATTTGCAGGAAATCTATCCATCAACAGATTTTTCATCTTTGACTTTTTTGTCATCTTCTGTTACTAAATAATTATCACTTAATGAAAAATAACATTTCATGTTTGTCAACACAGGTCATTATGGCATTTAACTTATGAAAACACAAATTCATATTAACTGGAACATTTTTGCTAAAGTTTAAACATAACCATATTATAACTATATTTCAATAGAAGCCCCCAATTCCATCCAAGATCCAGAAGTATTTATTTTCTTTCAAAAGAATAAAAGCAAATCTTAAAATATGATATATGTTATCTATTTTGCATAATATATTATTAAAAAAACACATATATTTACTTTCTCTTAAAAATTTAAATTTATGATAGAAATTTTACCAGATGATTATTGGCAACAAACACATTTTTCCTGATTTCTGGTTTACCAGACAACATAAATCCAGCAGAGAA
Organism: Cacajao melanocephalus; assembly: GCA_963573385.1. Taxonomy (NCBI): domain Eukaryota; kingdom Metazoa; phylum Chordata; class Mammalia; order Primates; family Pitheciidae; genus Cacajao; species Cacajao melanocephalus. The sequence continues at coordinate 43,031 of CAUYLG010030383.1, read as the reverse complement.
AATTATATCATAATTTATGAACCTGTGGCTAAAATCAGATGATTAAATTAGTTAACTCTTTTAACAGATCGTTCTGAGCACACTTTTAGTGTTTATTTACCTAGCTATATTAAGACTATTACCATTATCAATAACAGAAATCTATACTCACAGAAATCTCTGATACAGATCTATATGGGCAGTTGTCATTATCAATAACAGAAATCTACACTCACCTGAAGCTATGGCTTATGAGGTGTTCAATGACAGCTGGTTTGATGCGAGCAACTCCTCCCTGGCTGTGGTTTCCTCGCCCCGTAATCACAGACAAATAGGGCTTCCCACCATTCTGTTTAAATTCTGTTACAACAGAAATTGGGGGAGTTAAAATTCATTTATCCTATATTCTCAATAGAAAACAAGCCTTAGCTACTCAAACACACATGAAATTGTTTTCATGAGGATTTAGGGGTTTGCTATCTCAAAACAGTAATAGTGAGATAGAATTGCTATCTCAAAAAGCCCCCAAAATAATGTTTTAAAATACACAGCCTCATTGTAATCCATCCATCAAAAGATTTAAGTGAGACTTTTTCCTTTAGAGGGAAAGAGATTTCTGTGCACTACCAGAAGTTCTCCCTGAAATAATGATAATGGCAATAATAACATTAACAATACCTAACAATTATTATACACAAGGAGTCAAGTACTGCTTTAAATGGCTTATATACATTAACTAAGAATCTTCACAACAACCCGGTTAATTAAATATTCTAAAGCCATCAAGCTTTGCTCTGAATCATAGTTCCGACACTAAACAACTGTGTGACCATGGACAAGTTACTTAGTTTCTCTTGTGCCTATTTTCTCATCAGGAAAATGGGATAATACAACTACTTTATAGATTATCTTCCCGTAATAGCTATTAGCAAATCCACTAATCACAGCATGGATTGCAGTCCTTCTGTTAAAGATAATCAATTGTTAACAAACTTTTCCTGATAGTTCTTAAAACATCAAAGGACTCTGAGCCTCCTAAAAGACTGAAGTTCCATTTTGAAAATGACCTTGTGAAAATCAAGGATATAAATCCTGAAAACCAATAAAAGCTGGAACAGAATAACAACAACAACAAAAAACTATTAATGAGTTGAATTATTAAATTTAAAATACAAACATACACAATATAAACATTCCAAGGTCTGCTTATTAAATTGTGCTAATATTTCAACAGAATACAAACAAATGCTTTTTCAAGTATCACATCCCCAAGATGATATTCAGCCTGGAATTTTAAAAGAATATGTTGCTCTTGCATTTCTAATTTCTTGTCTGTTTATGATCTTCATCTCTTATCCCCATCCATTACTTCAAGCAATACGTTGTTCAAAATTCAAGTGAGTGCTAGCTTCACAAGGGTATTCACAGTGCACAAAATTCTAGGTATATAGTGCAAAACCTTTTTGCAGACTTTTTACGTTTTTTGCACTATAACTTTGTGTACTGTTCTTTACATATGTTATATTACATACAAAAGTTTACTTTGGCCAGGTACAGTGGCTCACATCTGTAATCCCAGCACTTTGGGAGACTAAGGCAGGTGGACCACTTGAGCTCAGGAGTTCAAGATCAGCCTGGGCAACATGGCGAAACCTCACCTTGACTAAAAATACAAAAATTATATGGGGTGTGCCTGTAGTCCCAGCTACTTGGGAGGCTGAGGTAGGAGGATGGCTTGTACCTGAGAGGTGGAGGCTGCAGTGAGTGGAGGTCACACCAACTGCACTCCAGCCCGGGCAACAGAGCCAGACTCCGTCTAAAAAAGAAAAGGTTTACTTACCAAAAAATAATAATAATAATAACTAAGTCTTTAACCATAATTCACTCTGTTCACTGTGGCTCCCCTTATCACTTAGGTCAGTCATTTATACCATATCACCTGTTAATAGTTCACTTATTGCTCTGAAAATATTCTCTAGTTCCTCAAGTAAGAGTTCAAAAGATGCTTGTTGCATGAATTAATGTATATGTTTAGTTTCCCAAATACAGGCTATTCTTGTTTAACATCTTTGAAAGAACTGTTTAACTCATTTTTAAGCACACCCCCGATTTCTTATTTCAACTGCAAATATTTCAGTACATATCTCATAAAAGGACTCCTTTAAAAACCATAACTACAATGGCACCATCATATCTTAAAAAATAAAAGTCCCTTAATATCATTAGCTTCCAAAAATTTCCCCCAATTATCTCAAAACTATGTATTAACAGTGATTTGTTGGAATCAAGACTGAAATAAGTCTATACATTGTATTTGATTGATAAATTTCTTAAGTAACAAGGTTTCCCCTCCCCTGGTGTTTTTCTTTACAATTTATTGGAAAAAAAAAACTGGATCATTTATCCTAGACTTTCTCCCTCCCCCGCCCCCACGTGAGGTGGAGTCTCACTCTGTTGCCCAAGCTGGAGTGCAGCAGCACAATCTCAGTTCACCGCAGCCTCCAACTCCTGGATTCAAGCGATTCTCCTGTCTCTGTTTCCCAAGTGGCTGGGATTACAGGTGTGAGATACCACGCCCAGCTAATATTTTTTATTTTTAGTGGAGATGGGATTTCACCATGTAGTTCAGGCTGGTCTCCAACTCCTGACCTCAAGTGATCTGCCTGCCTTAGGCTTCCAAAGTGCTGGGATTACAGGCATGAGCCATCGCACCCAGCCTATGCTAGACTGTCACAGTCTGGACTTTGCTGACTGTACTCCCATGGTGTTGTTTAACACGTTCCTCTGTCCCCTGTAAATCCCTATAAAATAGTAGTCAGTTCTAAAGGTTTGATCTGCTCCAAGTTTGATTTTGGGGCAAAAATACTTCATAGGTAGCATTACATATTTCAATCAGAAGAGACATAAGGTCCAGATGTCTCTGTTTTTTAAAAAATTCATCTCCAATCTTAACAGTCCTTAATCAGGACAAAAGCAATGCAGGTCAGAGCCACAAATCTTCCATTGGACACATTTCTATTCAACAATACTGCCATCTAGTGTTGACTGACAGTAACTACAGGGTACCACGGGTGGCAGCATGTGCTGGGAGATGGGCCTCTGCTTCCAGAAAGGATCTGCATCTTGGGTCTAACCAAGTGTCACCTTGGGAAAATTATTTAACTCTTTTTTCTTCTTACAGTTTTTTTAATTGAGATAAATTCACATAACATAAAACTCACCATTTTGAAATATGCAATTAAGGTATTTAGCATATTCACCATGTTTGTTGTACAACCAACACAATTCCAGAACATTCCATCATTTCACAAAGAAATTCTGTGCCTCTTGGCCGGGCGCGGTGGCTCACACCTGTAATCCAAGCACTTTGGAGTCCAAGACGGGCGGATCACCTGAGGTCGGGAGTTCAAGACCAGCCTGACCAACATGGTGAAACCCCGTCTTTATACTAAAAAAAAAAAATTTTTTTTTTTTTTTAAAGAAATTCTGTGCCTTTTAGCAGTCACTGCCCATATTCTCCCCATTCCGGTCCCAGCAACCACTAATCTACTTTTTGTCTCTCTAGGTTTACATACTCAGAACAATTGGTAAAAATGAAATCACACAACATATGGCTTTTTATCTGTCTTCATCTTTCACAAAGCATAATGTTTACAAGGTCCATCCGTGCTGTGGCACGTATCAGTACTTCATTTCTCTACCTGGCTAAATTAAATTTCATTGTATGGATTTACCACATTTTGTTTCTCTGTTCATCAGTTAATGAACATTTAGGTTATTCCCACTTCTTGGCTGTTGCAGACATTCATATTCAAGCTTCTGTAAAGACATATTGTATTTTGTTTCTGGTTTGTTTTTGTTTTTGTTTTTGAGACAGAGTTTCACTCTTGTTGCCCAGGTTGGAGTGCAATGGTGTGATCTTGGCTGACTACAAACTCTGCCTCCCAGGTTCAAGTGATTCTCCTGCCTCGGCTTCCCAAGTAGCTGGGATTACAGGTGCCCACCACCACACCCAGCTAATTTTGTATTTTTAGTAGAGACAGGGTTTCTCCATATTGGTCAGGCTGGTCTCGAACTCCTGACCTAGGTGATCCACCCACCTCAGCCTCCCAAAGTGCTGAGATAACAGGCGTGAGTCATCACACCTGGCCTATTTTCCATTTCAATAAACTTTTTAAGTAATCAGTTTCCTCTGCTACAAAATGAGATGAAACAGTATAGAGGTTCCTCAAATAATTTAAAATAAACCTACTGTGTATGACCCAGCAATCCCACTTCTGAGCATACATCCAAAGAAAACAAAATCAGTATCTTAAGAGATAGCTACACTTCCATATTCACTGAAGCATTATTCACAACAGCCAAGAGGTGAAAACAACCTAATGTAAATCAACAAATAAATGGGTAAAAAAAATATGATACAGACACAATGGAATATTATTCAACAATAAAAAGGGAACCAGGCATGGTGGCTCAGGCCAGGTGTGGTGGCTCGCATCTCTAATCCCAGCACTTTGGAAGGCCAAGGCGGGAGGATCACTTGAGCCCAGGAGTTCAAGACCAGCCTAGGCAACACACTGAGATGTCCTATTTCTTTTAAACAAAAATAAAAAATTTAAAACTTTTAAAAAGGGGAAAATCCTGCCATTTGCAACAATACAGATGCAGCTGGAGGGCATTAAACTAAGTGAAATGAGCCAGACACTGAAGGATAAATCCTGTATAATCTCATGTATATGTGGAACCTAAAAAGGCCAAACACATAGAAACAAAATAGAATGGTAGTTGCCAGGGGCCAGGGAGTGGAGGAAATGAAATGCTGGTCAAAGGGTACAAGCTTTCAGTTCTAAAAAAAAAAAATACATTCTGGTGAGCTAATGTGTAGTATGGTAATTATATTTAATAGCACTGTATCATATACTTGAAATTTGCTACCATAATAAGTCCTAAATGTTCTCATCCCACACACACAAAATGGTAACAATAATAGGTGATGTATGTGCTAAATTACTTCACTGTGGTAATCACTTCACAATGTATACATTTATCAAATCATCACATTTCATACTTTTAATATAAACAATCCTATTTGTCAAAAAAAAATGAGAGGAATACCTATTGTTAGTCATTTATTCAAAAACTTTTTGAGTGCTGAAGGAAAAGCACTATATACAACGATTCAATAATCAATACGGGCTCAATTCTTGGCCAAAAAGACAGACCTTTAATAACCAATTATACAATAAGCTTTTATAAACACTGTGAGAAGTAAGAGTACTATGAGAAGCTATTAACAGGGAGCCTAACTAGGATGGGGGTCAAGACTGAGAGTGTAGTTAAACATACAAAAAGGAGGAAAAGCACAGGATGAGACTGGAGAGGTGGGCAAGAGACAAGGGATTTTAGAATTTATCCTAATGCTTTTTCAGAGTCTGACTGTAGCTAAGAAATCAAACAATATGATCAATGATAGGTCAAACTGACCACTTCTATCTCTTGATGTGTTCACCAAGGCTAACTTAATATCACCTAAAATATGTCTTTACCCAAAAGTATTTTAAACTGAATCTAATCATAAGGAAACAATCAGACAAGTCATGGTAGGACAATTTACCATATGATGATGAAAAGTAAACAAGATGCTAAACCAACAAAATACTTTAATGTATGTGAAGTACATAATATTGAATGGAGGCTCATCCAAAGTCCTGGGAAAAGTTAGAACTTAGATGACAAGCTGGCAGTGGTCTTTCCTATTAACCTGCAAAGGCAAGACATAAGCAGAAAAGAAGGAGGCACAGCCACACTGCAAATACTGAGAAATTCTGCCTTTTGTGATCACTGTAAAAATCCTATCACCTTATTTACTTCTGTATTTTATCAAACATCTGAAAAATTAAAATCTAAGAATTATCTATTAAGTTTAATAAATGTCTATTGTACAAAGATATGTAATATTCCTGAAAGGTCTCATTTATAAGTCAGAGAGGATTCACAGATTATACCATCCCCTCCCTCTAATAAATACAACACAGGAATACAAATGAAGAAAATGTTAATCGTCATACCAATGAGGATCCTTTCCCAAGAAGGTTCTCTTGAAGAATGACTAACACAAATGTTTACAAATGTTGTACAGATATCCACAGCCTGCGTATTTAGACTCTCCTGAATTTGCCAGTTATACCAATATAAGCAAAGACATATATTCTATTGAAAACTTGTGATTACCACAGTCCTACCTTCAGTCTTCTTCTCTAAAACTTTCATCAAATGATCTAGAGCTTCCTCCACATGCAGCCCATGGAGGTCTAAAACATTCTGTGGCAGCAGTGAGGCATTGACTTTCTCAAAGATCTCCACGGCAGCAAGGTGATTGGCTTCTTTCATCTTCAGTTCATGAAGAGTACCCTAAATCATAAACATATCACCAAGGGATACTTTTGATAATTGCTACTTGGGTGATGAGAAAAATAATAGGGCCCCAAATAAAAGGCCAGGAGAAAAAAGGGAATAATAAATCTAAAATCTTAATGCATTGAGTTTAATATACAATAATGCACCAAAATTTAGGTAAATTTCAATGTATTAATAATGTAGTCCTGGCTGGGTGCAGTGGCTCACGCCTGTAATCCCAGCACTTTGGGAGGCCAAAGCGGGCAGATCACGAGGTCAGGAGTTTGAGACCAGCCTGGCCAACATAGTGAAACTCCATCTCTACTAAAATTACAAAAAATTAGCTGGGCATGGTGGCAGGCACCTGTAATCCAGCTACTTGGGAGGCTGAGGCAGGAGAATCGCTTGAACCCAGGAGGCAGAGGTTGCAGTGAGCCAAGATCATACCACCGCACTCCAGCCCAGGTGACAGTGCAAGAATATCTCTAAATAAATAATAATAATAATGTAGTACTTAAACTACTGAGTCATTCTTTCTAACATATTTTCTGAACCAAAAGTCATAAAAGTGGGAAACTTAACTAAACACGATCCCCATCTGTAACAGTTAATTTTAGGTATCAATTTGACTGGACTGAGGAATACCTAGATGGCTGGTGAAGCATTGTTTCTGGGTGTGTCTGAGCGTGTTTCCAGAGAAGACTGACGTGTGTGTCAGTGGACAGAAAGAAGACCTGCCCTCCATGTGGGCAACTAGGGGCTGGCCAGGATACCAACCATGTGGGCAGCTAGGGGCTGGCTAGGACAAACAGGCAGATGTTCTCCTCCTGCCTTTGGAATTCAGACTCCACGTTCTTCAGCTTTTAGACTGTGGGACCCACACCAGCTGCCTCTCGGTGCGTCTTGAGTGTTTGGCCCTGGACTGGAGACGGTACTGTCAGTATCCCTGGTTCTGAGGCTTTGAGCTTTGACTGTGCTACACTCCTGGCTTTAAGCCATGCTATTGAATTCTTTGGTTCTCTAGCTTACAGCTCATCTATTATGGGACTTCTCCACCTCTGTGATTGTGAGAGCCAATTCCTCCTAATAAATTCTTTTTCATATATCCTACTGGTGTGTCTCTTTAGAGAACTCTAATACACCATCTCAAGAAGGAACCACTGGTTTATTTATTTTTACTTTTTTTTTGTTTTTGTTTTTAAAACCACTGGTTTATTATTTGTGTATGCTTTGATAATGCTGGGTCTCGTCTTGGTCATCTTCAACATCTTATAGTTACTTACCCCAGAAGCTATCCCCTAAGGACTACTGTGAGGGGTCACAGGGCTATAGCAGTTTGATTCTCTTCTCTGCTCAAACACAAAGAAGTAACCCATATGGAAACACAAACATAAAAATTTAAGCAGACTCCTTGCTGGGCATGGTACCTCACACCTATAATACCAGCACTTTGGGAGGCTGAGATGGGAGGATTGCTTGAGCACAGGAGTTCATGACCAGCCTGGAAAACATAATAAGTAAGACCCCATCTCTACAAAAAATACAAATATTAGCTTGGCCTGGTGGTGAGTGCCTGTAGTCCCAGCTATTTGGGAGGCTGACACAGGAGGATCACCTGAGCCCAGGAGGTCAAGGCTGCAGTGAGCTGAGACTGCACCACTACACTCCAGCCTGGGCAACAGAGCAAGACCTTATCTTAAAAAAAAAAAGAAAAAAAAATCAGGTTCCTTATAATACCATGTCAAACGACCCCAGGTAGAAATTTTACTTCCCCCAAAAATATTACTGTCATTTTTCTACTATGAAAGTGATATATTACTAAAAATTCCAACATGATAGAAGGCACAAACCCCCTTTAATCCCACTCTGAGATGGCCAATATTAATATTCTGCTGTCAGAAATAAGGACTGTCAGAATAAACTGTAATTCCACTTAAGCAGTAAATGCAAAAGCAACCACAGAAGCTGAGCATTTCAAATGTTCAAAACAGCAGGAGATGAAATTCCCAGGACCATACATTTCTTAGGATACCTCATTTATGTCATTTATATAACCACTACATTCCCCAGAATAACTTAATCTAGTAATAATATGGGTGTTATCTGCTTCAAGATTATTTAGTTATTATAACCGACAAAGAAAAAATATATAATCAGTTTTCCACTTTACCTGCTGGGCATAAAAGGTGGCGACATGTTTTTTCCCTATCCGATAAGCTTCTTTGGCCTTGCTATAACACTCCATCCTCTTCTGTTGGTGAAGGAAAGCCTCTGCCCTGTAGTCATCATAGTCTGGGTACTCAAAGTCTTGGAAAGACAGTTCGCTTGGAGTTTCTTCATTCTCTTCTAATTCCTTTGGCTATAAGATTTTAAACAATAAGTAATACACACAGAGAGTTTAAAAAACTAATGCCTTACACCTTCACTCAATGCACATGAAAACTGGGCTCTTGTATATTTTCATCTCTCTGCTCAGGAAACAGATTCTCTCCAGTGTCACCTTGTAAGTAAGTCAGCCATGTATCATTAACTTTTTTATGCCATTAAGGTTACCCTTTCTTTAACCACTCTTATCTCTGGAGATGTTGAAGAGTTCTCTAAAATTTTAATCAAAATACAATTAGGGCTATTGAACTCGAGTTGGAAGAGGTGAGTCTGATCTCAAAATGGAGGTAAAACCGCCATCTGGTCGTCCCCAGCCCAACTCCGGCCATTGCTGCCACTGTCAGGGGGAGGAGAGCCAGGATCACAAGGAACCAGAGCAGTTGAGAAAACTGTTCATTGGTGTTCTGAGCTTTAAAACTACAGATGATAGTTTAAGAGAACATTATGAGAAATGGGGCACACTCACAGATTGTGTGACAATGAGACGCCCCTGAACAAAATGTTCCAGAGGCTTTGGTTTTGTGACTTATTCTTGTGTTGAAGAGGTGAATGCAATATGTGCTCAACCACACAAGGTTGACTGGTGTGTAGTGGAACCAAAGAGAGCTATTTCTAGAGAGGATTCTATAAAGCCTGGTGCCCTTCTAACAGTGAAGAAAAATTTTTTGGTGATATTAAAGAAGATACAGAAGAATATAATTTGAGAGACTACTTTGAAAAGTATGGCAAGATTGAAACCACAGAAGTTATGGAAGACAGGCAGAGTGGGGAAAAAAGAGAGTTAATTTGCTTTTGTAACTTTTGATGACGGTGATACAGTTGATAAAACTGTTGTTCAGATTTTTTTTTTTGGGCATAATCATGAAGTGAAAAATGCCCTTCTAAACAAGAGATGCAGTCTGCTGGATCACAGAGAGGTCGTGGAGGTGGACCTGGCAATTTTATGGGTTGTAGAGGAGGAAACTTTGGAGACGGTAGAGATAATTTTGGCCATGGTAGAAACTGGTGGAAGAGGAGGCTATGCTGGTGGAGGTGGTGGCAAGGTGGTGATGGTGGATATAACGGATTTAGAGGTGACTGTGGCAACTATGGCAGTGGTCCTGGTTATAGTAGTAGAGGGGGCTATGGTGCTGGTGGACCAGGATACGGAAACCAAGGTGGTAGATATGAGGAAATTTTGGCAGTGGTAACTATGGCAGTGGTGGGAACTATAATGATTTTGGGAATTATAGTGGACAACAGCAATCAAATTATGGTGAACAGTTTTGGTGGAAGAAGCTCAGGCAGTCCCCATGGTGGTCGTTATGGATCTGGTAGTGGAAGCGGTAGATATGGCAACAGAAGGTTCTAAAAACAGCAGAAAAGGGCTACAGTTCTTAGCAGGAGTGAGAGCGAGGAGTTGGCAGGAAAGCTGCAGGTTACTTTGAGACAATAGCTCAAAAGCATTAGAGGAACTGTAAAAATGTGCCACAGAAGAAACGATGATTTATAGTCAGAAAAGTCACTGCAGCTTAAACAGGAAACCCTTCTTGTTCAGGACTGTCATAGATATAGTTTGCAAAATTGCAGCTACTGATTAATGCAATGTAGTATCAATTAGATGTACATTTTTGAGATCTTTTATCTGTTGTAGCTTTGTCTTTTTAATACTTTTGTCAGGTATATTGCCCTGTAAATTGTGGTAGTGCTACCAGGAATAAAAAATTAAGAAATTTTTAATTTTTCAATATTTGTGTAGTTTAGTTTTTCTATATTTTAGTACAGAAACTTTAACAAAATGCAGTTTTAAAGGTGTTTACTTGTAAGTTAATAAGATCACTGTTAATTACTATTTTGTATGAATTTTGCTAAAGTTAACTGTAAAGAAACACCTGCTGACTTGCAGTTTAAGGGGAATCTATTCTCCCCATTTCCAATTCATGATATGAACAGGTGCTGACAAGTGGAGAGAATAGATATTTGCGTTTGCACTGTGTGTTTCAGATAAATAGGATTGGGTATTTAAATTAGCATTCGTGAATTTTATAGCATTAAGATTGCCCTCAAATAAAAAAAAAATCTCAAAATTTCTTAAAAAAAAAAAATTAGGTCACTAAATCAAGCCACAAGAATAAAAGATATTCAGCACGGTGGCTCATGCCTATAATCTTGCAATTTGGAAGGCTGAGGGAAGAGGAGGCTGAGGCAGGAGGATCAATTGAAACCAGAAGTTCAAGACCAGCCTGAACAACAAAGCAAGACCCTGTCTCTACAAATATATATATATATGTATGTTGTGCACTGCACTTGGTCATAATCCCTAACTGGTAAGTATGATTTTTTTTCATTTCCTGTCTGTGAAGAGTTCAGAAGTCAAGAAAGGTCAGGAAAAACTGGCCTCATATATAACAGTAGGTGGTTATACAATTTCTTCATTCATTTTATTTTGCTCATTTAGCCCCAGAACTCCATAGGCTTTAAAGAGTTAAAGAAAAGAAAGGAGGAAAAAAAAGAGTAGACATCACCACACTCCTAACTCATTACCAGAGCAAATCAGTTGATATATTTTTGTAACAGATACCCAAATTATTTTATGAAAGAACACAACGTTGTCTCTGATATAAGAATATTCATAGAACCTACCTCTTGATGTCACTCTTACCAGTGCTTAATCCACAAGCTTCTTTATATTATCATTTAAATATTCTATGAATGCATAGCTTGATTCTCTGATAAAAATCAAAGACTTTGGGGAGGATAATAAAACTACTTTCTATGACTTTTGAAAACTTAATAGGCCTAACATTATGAACTTAATAAATACTTCATAGCATTAGGGTCTCTGTAGGTATTTATACTAAAAAAACACAATCATATTTGATTCTCTGGCAAGAGACCCTTTATTTCTCATTTTCTTAAAAATATATATATAATGAAAGACATTTTCTCAAATAGTTACTCTCTTTTAAAATACAACTGAAATTTACTTTTATATTCATTTCACAGTGACATGGTTTACTATTACTTCATTAACAAGGGCCAAGTGAAATATGTGCTTCCTGTGGCCAGGTGAGGTGGCTTATACCTGTCATCTCAGCACTTTGGGAGGCTGGTGCAGGAGGTCACTTGAGCCTAACAATTCAACCAGCCTGGGCGACAGAGTGAGACCCAACTCTACAAAATATTTAAAAATTAGTCGGACATTTCTTCACGACACAAGGGAAAGGAAAAAAAAAATTAGTCAGACATGATGGTGCATGCCTGGTCCCAGCTACTCGGTAAGCTGAGGCAAGATTAGTTAAACCCAGGAAGCTGAAGCTTCAATGAGCCATACTGGTGCCACTGCATTCCAGCCTGGGCAACAGAGCAAGACCCTGTCTCCAAAAAGAAATATTTGCTTCCTAGGAATTTACCTAATATTCTCTTGAAAGCACGATGCACTACAACACTAAAATTTCCTGTGGTAACAAACCTATAAAATGTAAAGACCAAAAAAAAAAAATAGTAGTATTAATACAACAGAATTTTAAATGTTAGTTTCTTGAAAAGAGAAGAACCAAAATGTTACTGGCACCAGGATACCCCATATAGCAGTGTGGTCCCTGAGCATCCTGGGAGAACAAAGAGACAAATTATTCTGTTCAAAAATCTTAAAAGATTTTAATCAGTTTCGAGGCACCTGCCTACATTTTGTGAGCAAGGCTAAGGTATAACTCACAGAAACTTTCTGATTACATTTCTTTCTTTCTTTTTTTTTTCTTTTTTTCTTTTTTTTTTTTTTTTGAGACAGTGTTTCGCTCTTTTTACCCAGGCTGGAGTGCAATGGCGTGATCTTGGCTCACTGCAACCCCCGTCTCCCGGGTTCAAGCGATTCTTCCGCCTCAGCCTCCCCAGTAGCTAGGATTACAGGAATGCGCCACCACTATGCCTGGCTAATTTTGTATTTTTAGTAGAGACAGCGGTTTCTCCATGTTGGTCAGGCTGGTCTTGAACTCCCAACCTCAGGTGATCCACCCGCCTTGGCCGCACTTGCCCTTTGATTACATTTCTAATCATCTCCCACTTTGAGCAACCATACCCTCTTATCACCCCCTATTAGCATAATGACTCACAGTGCCTTGCATGTTATCAGGAGAGAGAATGTACTTTTAATAAACAATCCAAAAATAAAATTAATGCATAATTCCAGGCCAGGCACAGTGACTCAAGCCTGTATTGCTTGAGACCAGGAGATGAAACCAGTCTGGGCAATATAGCAAGACCCTTGACTCTTTTTAATTTAAAATTAATATTAAAAAATAAAGTAGGCCAGGTGCAGTAGCTCATGCCTGTAATCCCAGCACTTTGGGAGGCTGAGGCAGGCAGATCACCTGCGGTCAGGAGTTTGAGACCAGACTGACCAACATGGAGAAACCCTGTCTCTACTAAAAATACAAAAAAATTACCCAGGTGTGGTGGCGCATGCCTGTTATCCCAGCTACTCAGGAGGCTGAGACAGGTGTATTGCTTGAACCTGGGAAGCAGAGGTTGCAGAGAGCAAGATCATGCCACTGCACTCCAGAATGGGCAACAAGAGCGAAACTCCATCTCAGAAAAAAAAGTAAATTTTTAAAAAAGACAAGATAATTCCAGACCAGAAAGAAACAAAACAAACAAAAGAAATAATTCCATTGACAACAGCATGAAAAAGAATAAAATACTGTATTAGAAATAAATTTAACAAAAGATGTGCAAAATTTATACTCTGAAAACTACAACACATTGTTGAAGGAAATTAAAGAACACCTAAATAAACTGAAAGACACTCCATTTCATGAACTGAAAGACTTAATATTGTTAATTGGCAATACTCCTCAAATTGCTCTACATATTCAACACAAACACCATGAATTTCTGTACAGAAATTCATAAACTAATTCTACAATTAGATTTCACATGGAGATCCAAGGGCACCAGAATAGCCAAAATCTTAAAAAAAAAAAAAAAAAAAAAAAATGAGAGAGAGCATAGTTGCAAGATTCACATTTCCCAATTTTAAAACTTACCACAAAGCCACAGTAATCAAGACAAGTGGTACTGGCATTAGGAAAGGCATACAGATGAATGGAATACAATTAGGAGTCCAGCAATAAATCCTTACAATTATGGTCAATTCATTTTCAACAAGAGTGCCAAGAAAATTTAACAGGGAAAGAACAGTCTTTGCAACAAATGGCAAGAGACAACTGGATATCCACATGTGAAAGAATCAACTCGGACTTCTATCTCACAGCATATACAAAAATTAAATCAAAATGGATTAAAGACCTAAATGAAAGGCCTGAAACTATAAAACTCCTAGAGAAAATACAGGAGGAAAGTTCATGACATTGGATTTGGCAATGAAGCACAGGCAACAATAGGAAAAGTAGACAAACTAGACTACATCAAATTTGAAAGACTTCAGTGTTGCAACAGAAACAACAGAGTGAAAAGGCAACTTATGGAAAGGACAGAATATCTGCAAATCACAGGTCTGATTCGGGACTTGTATCTAGAGTATATAAAGAACACTTACAACTCAACAATAAAGACAAATAACCCAATTTAAAAATAGCCAAAGGATATGCACAGACATTCCTCCAAAGATGTACAAATGACCAATAGCACATAAAAAGATGCCCAACATCAATAGCTATCAAGGAAATGCGAATCAAAATCAAAAGACACCACTTCTGTATTAACCATGTCTTTTATTTTCTGTATTCTGGTGCTGGCATTTTTGCAGCCTTCATGATGCTAGAGAGGCTGCTCCCTCTGCCCCCTCATTTCTATCCACTCTCACAACCCCCTCAGGTTTAGTTAATTCCTAGAGATAATAAACATGTGTCTGGGAGCACACCTTTCATTTGCAAACCAACCAATCCAGAATCTGGGCCTCCAACCTCCTCCTTGAATGGGGTTCTCCCACTCTAGGGCACTATCCACCTGCCCTAATCACCCTAGGGCCAATTATCAGACAAACAGAGAAAGTCCCTATGCTCCAGAGCCTGATGAAATTATTTAAACTAGCCAATCCTAAACCTGCTTACTCTGCCTTGCACATTCCTTCTCATAGAATCCAAAATATAGGCTTTTCTCCACATTTCCCCCCTACTCCTGCTTCCTGACCAATTCTGCTGGCTCCCCATGTGGCCTTGGGTAGCAAGCCATACCTCCTGTTTCCAGAGCTCTATGAGTATAATAAACTTCCTTCACAACATTTCCATCTCTGCATGTCTTACCATACCTGATTAAAACAAATCCTGGACATTCTTAAAACAACTTCCCACTCACTACAATGGTTATAATAAAAAAGACAGGTATTCAATAATAACACGTGTCAGTGAAGATGTGGAGAAACTATAACCCTCATACAGTTCTAGTGGAAATATAAAATGGTGTAGCCACTATGAGAAAAAATTTGGCACTTTCCCAAAAGGCTAAGTATTTCTGCCCACATGTTTATATTCAAGACCCATCATATCACAAACCTACAGCTATTCAATTAAACCTTATACTCTACTGTGTCCAAGTATACAGAATTTGCAGATACTCAAGTGCTTGTTTATCATGCACACAAAGAAAACAAAATCAACTATGAATTCATTATTTTGAGTGCACGGATATTCTAAGCCAAATATGCCATTGGTGGTTAAATTTCCAGTCTAGACAAAACGGTGAGAAATAATCATTAATTTATTATACTCAACAAACCAATTATATTTTTATATACAGTTATCTACCCTTGTAGAAAAAACGTAGTAACTCCATACCTTTTTCTCTATAGACTTCTGGCCAGTATGAGATGTGACATTCTCATTTTGGTGAACAAACTCTTGGGCTACAACTGTTTTTACAGGGTCCCCTTCAAAAACACAGTTTAGAAATTGCACGGTGTGTTCTAATGAATAGCTGCAGAAAATTTAAGAACAAACATAATGTCAATAAATGAAAATAAGTTATGTGGATACATTAACACAAGAATCTTCGAACATCTTACAAGAATATGAAAAACTGGCTTACTTTTAATTTTTCAATCTTGAAATTAAATGCTCATGGTATATCTCGAAAAAATAATCAAGAATGATCAGAAGGAAACTATCAAGTAATAGGTTCTCAAACGCGAATTTTCAAAAAATGAATACCAAATGGTAATATATTGATAATTCAATTGCTAATCCTTTGTTGTGCAGATTATCCACAACAAATCTTTCATTTTATCACCTACTCTTCTTAAATCCTTAATTGGATTCACACTTGGTTTCCCTCAAACAACAAACAGACAATAGACCTTTAAGCTAACATTTTTATTGTGTAAAATCCTGTTTACTTTTACCATGGGATTCTAGTCAAATTTAAGTAAGGATACAGAAAATAAAAAGTAAAGCACTAACCTACCTCTCATGCCTGCATTATACAGTCATATCTTGAGGGTGATACTATAGTATCTGTAGAATGAAATTCTACAAATTGACAAATGTCTGATACACTCATGTTCCAATATCTAAAGAAAATCATTCAAAAAAATTACTTATGATTTTATGCTGCTCAGTATTCCACACTGTTTATGTCTCTCACCTCTTCTATTGGTCAGATACTGAGGAACTGAGCACATGCGAATATTTTTTGAAATTTGGTTAACTAGGCCAGGCGTGACGGCTCATGCATTTAATCCCAGCACTTTAAGAGGCTGAGGCAGGTGATCATCTGAGGTCAGGAGTTCAAGATCAGCCTGGCCAACACAGGGAAACCCCATCTCTACTAAAAATATGAAAAAAATGAGCCAGGCATGGTGGCATGTGCCTGTAATCCCAACTACTAAATGAATACCAAAAGGTAACATATTGATAATCCAATTGTTAATTCTTTGTTGTGCAGATTATCCATAACAAATCTTTCTTTCATTTTAGCACCTATTCTTAAATCCTTTGTTGGATTCACACTTGGTTTCCTTGGACATTCTTAAAACAACTTCCCACTCACTACAACAGTTATAATAAAAAAAGACAGGTATTAAATAATAACACATGTCAATGAGGATGCAGAGAAATTGTCTCTACTAAAAATAGGAGAAAAATTAGTCAGGCATGGTGGCATGCGCCTGTAATCCCAGCTACTCAGGAGGCTGAGGCAGGAGAATCGCCTGAACCTGGGAGGCAGGGGTTGCAGTGAGCTGAGATAGTGCCACTGCACTCCAGCCTAGGCAACAAGAGCAAAACTCTGTCTCAAAAAAAAAAGAAAAGAAAAGAAAGAAAGAAATGTGGTTAACTAATTATCCAAAATAGTGTGGCATTTTGTTATTCTTCAGTTTATTAAAGACCACCTCTGAAGGGAAGCCATGTGCAACTACCAGTTCCACTTCAGCCCTCTCATCTTGCTGCGTCAGATATGCTTAACACAAAGGATATCAGTATCCAGGGGCTGGATGCTACCAACAAAAAACCGTATCTTTCCAGGCCTTAAAATCACCCACCTGCTCAAGGGGCTGGAAGTCAGTCTCTAGCTCTGATACTGTTTGAGGGTCACAGCCCTAAAAAATTATACCTCAAACACATACTGTAGTAACTGAGCCCACCTACCCATCTTACCAGGATGAAGTTGAACCTACTACTAGCTGAGAAGATATCAGCAGACAAATGGAGGCAATCAGCCACCTAACATGAGGGGCCTGGCGGACCAATCACTGGCCATCCCCAGAAAGGACACACCAAGCCCCCTCCTTTCCCTGGGGAAGCACAACTCTGGGCTATTTCATCTCAGGCTCTTGCCCTAGGTACTCACAGAACAGGAGTGGCCATATGCTAGCATCATCCACTGGCATCTGGGAGATTTTAACACAAAACCCTCAGAAAATAGCAAGTTAGGTAGCAAAAACAAATAAGAAAATTAGAGATTGGAATACTACCATTAAAGATTTGATTTAGGTGACATATTTAGAACTCTGCACACTCAACAGAGAATAAATAGTAAGTACAGGCTGGGCTGGGAACGGTGGTTCACATCTGTAATCCCAGCACTTTGGAGGCCAAGGCGGGAGAATCCCTTGAGCTCAGGAGTTCAAGACAAGCCTGGGCAACATGGTGAAACCCCGGCTCTACAAAAAAAAATGCAAAAACTAGCCAGGCGTGGTGGCATGTGCCTGTAGTCCCAGCTACTTGGGAGGCTGAGGTGGGAAGATCACTTGAGCTCGGGAGGTCAAGGCAGCAATAAGCCAAGATCATGCCACTGCACTCCAATCTGGGCAACAGCAAGACCCTATCTCACATAAACACATACACCAAAAGAAGTATATGTTGACTACTCCTCATCCGAAACACTTGGGATCCGAAGTGGCTGAGATTTCAGATTTTTCTAAATTTTGGAATATCTGCATACACATAAAGAGATACCTTGGGAATGGGATCAAAGCCTAAACACAAAATTCACTTATGTTTTTATATGCCTTAAAAATTGGCCAGGTAAGGTGGCTCACACCTGTAATCCCAGCATTTTGGGAGGCCGAGGTAGGTGGATCACCTGAGGTCAGGAGTTCAAGACCAGCCTGGCCAACATGGTGAAACCCTGTCTTTACTAAAAATACAAAAATTATCTGGGTGTGGTGGTACATGCCTGTAATCCCAGCTACTCAGGAGGCTAAGACAAGAGAACTGCTTGAAATTGGGAGGCGGAGGTTGCAGTGAGCCACAAAGGTGCCACTGCACTCCAATCTGGGCAGCAGAGTGAGACTCTATCTCCAAAAAAAAAAAAAAGAAAGAAAGAAATTCTAGGGTAAATAGAAAATCAAACTAAAATTTGAGATTTAGAAAATAATGAAAATTAAAATATCATATATCAAAATCAAAACAATATAGAGAAAAATTCATACCTTAAATGTATGTTTTAAAGACTAAAAGGAAATAAACCAACCAGAGTTGAAAATATACAAACAAATTCTAAGAGAAAGATACCAGTAAAAATAAATGATTAGAGAGCATAAAATAGACTTTGCCCAATAAACCAAGATGCTCTCCCTGAGAAAGTACAGGCCCAGAACCTTCAACATATGAAGTTCTTTAAACTTTCCACAGCAGAGAGAAAAACGGCAGTCTGCCAGTTTATTTTATTAAGCCTAACACCAAATAAAACATTGAAACCAAAATCTGACACAAACAGCCCAGGAACAGAAAAAAAATCACAGATCAACACCATTTCATTACTATTGCAAAAATTCCAATGAACTAGTAAATCAATGCCTCCCTGCATTAAAGGAAAAAAAACAAAAATCTGAAGGTAAAGTAGGTTTTATTCCAGAAATCCATTATTGTCATTGATATGAAATATATTAATAAACTAAAGATCAAAATCTATATTAGATTCTCAAAAGAGTCTCAAAAAGTATCTATTTAAAACAAACTCTTGTGAGGAATTTAAAAATACATGATCAAAAGTATATATTTTTCAAAGCAGAGCATTCCTCATATACCTAACATAACTACAATAATTAAAACAATATGGTGGCAACTCAGGATCTAACAAATAGCTCAATGGAATTGAAGTCCTTAAAATATGTATTTGGGAATACAGTAAGCGTTACTGGTTATGTTTTATACCAGTGGGCAAAGATAATCCATTCATTTGGTTAGGCATTTGGAAAAACAAGTTAAATCTCTAGCTCATTTATAAATCTCTACCTCATACCATCCCACACATAAGAAGTTAGGTATTTAAATAATAAAGAAAATATTTTTATAATATTGGGACATAACAGACTCTCTAAATAAAACACAACACTCAGAAACAATAAAGGCAAAGATTTTCTGTCCTGTAGCCAATCTCCCAGATACTGAAGGACAACTGTATTTGAGACAGAGAGAGACCACGTTTACATAATTTCTATTACAGTATACTGTTATAATTACTCTATTTTGTTGTTAGTTGTTGTTGTTAATCTTTTACTGTGGCTAATTTATAAATTAAATTTTATTTACAAGAAAAAAAACATAGTATATATAGGGTATATATAGGGTTCAGTTATATTCATGGTTTCATGTATCCACTGTGGGTTTTGGAATATATAACCACAGATTAGGAGGGACTACTATAGATCTATATTATTTTTGTTATCAGAAAAATAAATATGACATATGCTTTCAGTGACATCAGAGTAGCAACTACAGACAATCCTTCTAGCACTCACTTGTGGTCCTTGAAAATGTCCACCAGAAAATTTCGGTTAATGCCTGGAAATATCTCAAAGAGCTGCTTCTCCTTTAGTTTAGTGGCACAATCTTTTTCAAACATAAGTCTCTCCCTTTTCTAAAACAAAAACAGAAATCATCTTCAAGATA
Organism: Cacajao melanocephalus; assembly: GCA_963573385.1. Taxonomy (NCBI): domain Eukaryota; kingdom Metazoa; phylum Chordata; class Mammalia; order Primates; family Pitheciidae; genus Cacajao; species Cacajao melanocephalus. The sequence goes on along the minus strand of CAUYLG010030383.1, from coordinate 22,944 downwards.
AAATGTTTAATACTAGAAACGCTGACCAAAGGTGTGGTTATTCTGTTGCAAAATTACTGATGATTTAAAAGCAATCACAGACTTTCTTCACTGATTAAAGGCTGAAATTAGCAATATGAGTACTTCTGCACTATTTAGTTGTATCCCATTTTTTGCAAAGTATTCAAAGTTGCTCATAAACATATATACACACAATCACACATATACATGTATGTGTGTGCATGGGTTATGTAAATATATATATATATACTGTCAGACATGCATATCCAACACATTGAATCATTATATTAAAATGATGAAGAGACATATATATACATAAACACACATCCACAGGATATAAATGAATGAAGTCAGAGTAGAGAAAGTAAAGATAAAAATATATAAGATAAAGCTAGCAGTGTTAGTATATAAATGCATGCCACAAAATCTTGTACAGTTGCTACAGGTAGGCCACAGATTTAGTTCTGAGACTCTTAGTGGCCAAAGCAAAGGGGGAAACAAAGATTCTCACTGTCCATAAAATAAAAACAAACCAGTTTCTCAGGAAAAGTACAGCTTTTTCTGGTATTGAGACCTGAGAGAAATTTCTCCCATGGGTCCTCATAAAAGGGACACTGGATGATGCTGTGAACATCATCCTCAAAAACATATTCTCCTCAATGGGCAGAAACTACAATGTACAAATAAGTTGCAAACTCAGATTGACAGAAAATCTTAGAATTCACAATTATTTTTTAAGTTTTTCACAAATTTATTTATTCCAAAATAACTGCATAAGAATTGTTACATTATTACTCATAATTCATATTTGGATTTGCTCTATTTAAACTGTCAGAGCAAACGAACTTTCCTAAAAGTATGTTCTTTTAGGTCGGGCGTCGTGGCTCATGCCTGTAATCCAAGCACTTTGGAGGCCAAGGCAGGCAGATAACTTGAAGTCGGGAGTTCAAGACCAGCCTGACCAACATGATGAAACCCCGTCTTAAAAAAAAAAAAAAAGTTCTTTTAATTCTAACCTAAGATGATAGTAAATATTCTTAAAGTGATAATTTGTCAACATTTTAATGTAACAAAATAATTTTGTTTGTTACAAAGATGCTGCTGTCTGAAAAATAACTTCCTATACAATTTCAAAGGCAATAAAATGACTGAAAATTCCTAAACCTAAAAATTACAATAGCTATGGTAGGAGGATTTCTTGAACCCATGAGTTTAAGACCAACCTGGCAACATAGCAAGACCCTATCTCTACATAAAACCTTTTCTTTTTTTAACTGGCCAAGTATGATGGCAAGTGCCAATAGTCCCAGCTGAAGTGGGAGGACTGCTTGAGCCCAGGAGGTCAAGATTACAGTGAGCTCAGATCAAGTCACTGCACTCCAAGCTGAGCAACAGAGTGACACCCTGTATCATAAACAAATAAATAAACAAACAAAATTAAAATAATCTGAGAAAATGCTAGAATTGTTATTTGTTTTAAAGCTTAATCATACTTAGACCATTTATAACACCAAACAGCAATAAAAGAGGAACCATAAGAGGTGACAACATGACAAGCAAAAAGGACTGATAAAGCTAAACATACAACAAGAGTGATGAAAACAACCTACCTGAGAATTTAAAATTTTTCTGGCTAGGTGCAGTGGCTCACACCTGTAATCCTAGCACTTTGGAAGGCCAAGGTAGGCAGATCGCTTGAGCCCAGGAGTTTGAGACCAGCCTGGGCAACATGGAGAAACCCCATCTATACTAAAAATACACAAATAAGCCAGGCATGGTGACATGTGCTTCTGGTCCCAGCTACTTCAGGGGCTGAGTTGAGAGACTGCCTCAGCCCAGCACTGCACACTCTACCATGGGCAACAGAGTGAGACCCGGTCTCAAAAAAAAAAAGAATTGAAAATATTTCACATTTTGCTTAAGATATGCATATAGTCTAAACTTACTAAAATATTCAATAATCAGATTTTCCAGCAATCTATCAGGTCATAGTTTCTACAGTATAAATTCTGAGGTTTCATCAATGAACTAAAACCTTGTAATCTTAATCATCTTACAATTAACTATTTTATTCATATATTATGTGTAAAGTTTATTTTTATGTTTTTTGCTTTAAAAAATATATACAAAGTGTATTTCTCCTTTGGGGACAAAGAATGAGGAGAGTGTCTGGAAATTATCTGGCCGGGTGCAGTGTCGTTTACACTTAAAATCCCAGCACTTTGGGAGGCCAAGGTAGAAGGACTGCTTGAAGCCAGGAGTTCAAGACCAGCCTGGGCAACATTGCAAGACCTCATCTCTATGCAAGAAAAAAAGAAAAGAAAATGATCTTTCTGAGGCTCTATCTAAAGGTGGGTATCCTTGGGACACAGCCACCCAGCTTCTATTGTATTATCCAATCTATAGAAAAACAAGCAAAGGTCAAGCGTGGTAGCTCACGCCTGTTATCCCAGCACTTTGGGAGGCTAAGGTGGGAAGATTACCTGAGGTCAGGAGTTTGAGATCAGCCTGGCCAACATGGTGAAACCCCATCTCTTCTAAAATACAAAAATTAGCTGGGTGTGGAGGCGGGCACCTGTAATCCCTGCCACTTGGGAGGCAGAGGCAGGAGAATCGCTTGAACCCTGGAGGTGGAGGTTGCAGTGAGCCGAGATTGTGCCACTGCACTCCAGCCTGGGTGAGACAGTGAGACTTCGTCTCAAAAAAAAAAAAAAAAAAAAAAAAAATTAGCAGGGCATCATGATGCACACATGCAGTCCCAAGCTACTTGGGAAGCTGAGGTGGGAGGATGGCTCGAGCCCAAAAGGTGGAAGTTGCAGTGGGCCGAAATGGTGCCACTGCACTCCAGCTTGTAACGCAGCCAGACCTTGCCTCGGGGAAAAAAAAAAAAGAAAAGAAATGGAAACAAGCAAAAAAATCACTGATCGCAAAAAAAGAAGTTGTGAAGTCAAAAGACGATCATTTGTTCACTGTTACATTGAGATATTTAAGGGAAGTTAGAACTGTAAAGACAAGTTTCAGTAGCAGAAAATGGCATTTCAACAGAAAGTATCATTTTTGAGCATAAGTGTTAGACTTTCCTTATTTTATTTTATTTTTTAAAGATAATCCATTGCTGGCTAGGCACGGTCCCAGCACTTTGGGAGACCGAATCACTTGAGGTTAGGGGTTCAAAACCAGCCTGGCCAACATGATGAAACCCTGTCTCTACTAAAAATACAAAAATTAGCTGAGTATAGTGGCGCAGGCCTGTAATTCTAGCTACTTGGGAGGCTGAGGCAGGAGACTCACTCAAACCCAGGAAGCAGAAGTTGTAGTGAGCTGAGAGCACGCCACTGCACTCCAGCCTGGGTGGCAAAGCGAAACTCAAAAGAAAAAAAAATTCATTGCTCAACTTAATACATATGTTAACTGAAGAGGCTATTTGACAGGACACTAAAATTTTAAGATTTACTGAAGAGGTTATTTCTTGGATTGCGTTAGGATGTAAAGATGGGAATGGCAGTATATTTCTAATTTAGTTAAACAAAGTAAACTTAAAAAACAAACATGAAGGTAGAGAAATCCCTATGCCTTAACTCGATGTATTTCAGCCAAATATAAAGGTACTCCTTTGCGCAGTGAAATGAATAAGAAAGTGTTAAAATGTTTTAAGAACACCATCTAAGAATTATTTTTTTCCCTTGAGAATTAGACTGAATAACCTCTAAGATGTTTTCCCTTTTGACTCTGGAATTATTTAATACTAATTTTCAGAATTCTAGAAAGATTAAGAAAAAATGCAAAAGAAATCAACTGCATGTATGGCTCCATATATTTAGATATTTTAAAATAAAGACCAAAAATAAATTGAAAGTAAAGTGAAGGTTCTGTTTGAAAAGGAAGAGTAATTTTTTTAATTCAAACTCTAAAGTTTCTAAAATTTTTCTCTAAAAAATTTTGTTTCAAAGATAGGCATCTTTAATAGTAAGACAGACATTTCTTATTACTAATATATATAATTATCTTTAAGATTTCATTCATGTTTTTCTAGAAATAAAAAAAATAGAAGTAAATATTAAAAGTTGAAACAGATGCAGCTGGCTGGGCATGGTGCCTCATGTCTGTAATCCCAGCACTTTGGAAAGCTGAGGCAGGAGGGTCACTTGAGCCCAGAAATGTAAGACCAGCCTGGGCAACATGGTGAGACCCTCCTCTCTACAAAAAAATAAAATTAGCCAGGCATGGTGGCACACACCTGTGGTCCCACCTACTTGAGAGGCTAAGGTGAACCCAGGAGGTTGAGGCTGCAGTGAACCTTACTGTACCACTGCATGCACTCCAGCCTGGGCAACAGAGCAAGACCCTGTTTCAAACAAATATTAATAATTTAAAAAAAGTAGAAGAAGATCCAGTCGGTCAGGCAGTGGCTGATGCCTGCAGCATTTTGAAAGGGCAAGGCAGGTGAATCACTGAGCCCATTTGAGACCAGCCTGGGCAACATGGCGAACCTCTGTCTCTATAATAAATTCAAAAATTGGCGGGCACAGTGGCTCATGCATGTAATCCCAGCACTTTGGGAGGCCAAGGCAGGTGGATCATTTGATGTCAAGAGTTCGAGACCAGCCTGGCCAACATGATGAAACCCCGTCTCTACTAAAATTACAAAAAATTAGCCAGGCATGGTGGCACACACTTGGGAGGCTGAGGCAGGAGAATCGCTTGAACCTGAGACGTGGAGGTTGCAGTAAGCCAAGACTGCACCATTGCACTCCAGCCTGGGCGACAGAGTGAGACTCCATCTCAAAAAAAAAAAAAAAAATAGCCAGGCATGGTAGTCCCTGTTACTCAGAAGGCTGGGGTGGGAGGATCATTTAAGCCCCGGAGGTCAAGGTTTCCATAGCTGTGATCACACCACTGCATTCTAGTCTGGGTGACAGAGCCAAAACCCTGTCTCCAAAAAAAGAAAAAGAAAAAGATACAGCTCAATCACCTATAAAATTAAACCTAAAACAACACAAACTTAACATGGATGGCTTATAGTTGAGTATCAACTAATTTCCCTGAAGCAAAAACCTCCAGCTTCAAATTATACATTAACTTCAATCAGGTTAAAAATGGATTCTAGACTAGAAAACACTTTGAAAATCACAAAGTAAACACACAATAAACCAGAATCAGAGATAACAGCTTAACATTTATATCAATTCATACCAAATTATGTTTTTCCTGTAAGGCAATTTCTTCTGACATTATTTCTCTGAGTGATACTTTTTTAGTTTGAACATTCCAATGATCCAATAAAGATAGCATTTCAGGTGCTGCTAAAGTCTTCAGTAATTTTTTGCCTGTTGTCTGAGATGATTTTTGTTCAGGATTATCAAGACCTGTATGTCCAACCAAGGAAGCATCAACAAAGTAGAATAAATACTGTCATATTCTCAACAATAAATGTACAAATTAAGCATTATTCACTCTGTTACATTTACCTCAGAGACTAAGGAACAAATATTTCAATTTTTAGTTTGTAAATATAACATAACTCTGAAATTGTAAAATACATCTTCACATAATTGCAAGTAAGAAATGGTATGTGTTAATGTAGCAGTATTTTAAAAGAGCAATGATCTGTGTATAATTTTAAACTGACTCAATGCTTCCCACACTTTTTCATATCACATTGACCCCCAAAATGGTGACATGTATATAGGACATTGGTAAATAGAGGGAGTTATACCCAGCTGGAAGTGAGCAACTAGAACAGCTATAGTCAGCTTTGCCCACCCATTCTAAGGACCAAGAAGATGGATTCTTTTAGCAAACCTGGAACTCAGTGAAGGCACACAATAAAGACTGGGCAAATGATACTCAAAATAAGGAATTGAAAATTCTAAGAGGTTCACAATAACAGAATTTAATGTGTAACCTTTCAACTTCTCAGAGGGATATCAACACATTCTGATATATTCCCCTGCTGTCCTGGAGAGTAAAGAAACAATAGACACTGGCATTTGCACACCATCCTTTGGGCACCTCTCTCCCTACATCAGCTGCAGCTCTTGAGACTACGACATGAACACAGAGCTGGACCAAAGTGGATCCTGAGTTCAAGGTGGAAATCCTTGCCTTGGTCCCAGTGTGGAAGGGACAGCAGAGGTATCTGGAGAAACTCATGCACAAAAGGAGGAAGCTTACTAACAGGTTTACCACCCTGCAACAGCCACTGAAGACAACACTATCTAAGAGAAGTATCTGGAATCAAATATTTTCAAGTTGGCAGGATGTACCAAAAAGCAGGCTGGGTTTTGTGATCTAACAATACTGACATCAATAAAAACTTTGAATAGCCAAGTAATAGTTCAATGATGTTCTTGATCAAACACATAAACACTTTATTGCTCTCAAATCAAAAGTTTTCTTTCATGCAGAGCAAAACCTCAAAAGGAAATACTTTGAAAGCACACCCTAGATGTTCCACAGCACTCATGAAAGTTAAATATATATTATAGGGGCTTTTTTCCCCCTTTAAGTTTTATTTTATATCAATATTAAATATATTTAAAGAATTGGCTGGACGCGGTGGCTCATGCCTGTAATCCCAGCATTTTGGGAGGCAAAGATGGGTGGATCACCTGAGGTCAGGAGTTCAAGACCAGCCTGACCTATATAGTGAAACCTCATCTCTACTAAAAATACAAAAATTAGCCAGGCGTGGTGGCATACGCCTGTAGTCCCAGCTACTCAGGAGGCTGAGACAGCAGAATTGCTTGAACCCGGGAGACAGAGGTTGCAGTAAGCTGAGATGGCACCACTGCACTCTAGCCTGGGTGACAGAACAAGACTCTGTAAATAAATAAATAAATAAATAAATAGAACTTTTATTTGCCAATCAAAATTTGTGGGTACTGTATTTTGTGGAAGTAATTTAGAAGGAATTCAAATTCAAACAGACACACCAAGTTTCAACATTAAAACAAGAACATCAGAAATAAAAATATGTGCTTTACCTTGCATAAGTCTGCCACAATACACCTCTTCTTGTCTTTGTCGTTCCTAAACACAAAAGCCAGGCAAGAGATTGGCAAACAAGGAGTGAGTTAGTAAACAAGGATACAAGGTTATATTATTTTTCTCTAGAAATCATTTCTCCTTGTATAATTATAAACGATTCTTACTAAATCTAAGTAAAACAATAAAGTTAGATAATAAAAATTATGAAGTATGAATACAGCTACATATTTTTTCCACTTATAGAATGGTAAAAATACTGCATTTCAAAAAAAAAAACAACTTTCTTGTTATGGAGAATGGTCTGAAAATAAATTTTAAAATGTCTTCCAAATTTAACCAATCAGCATTGAAGTCTTTAATTCCAGGAATGAAAAACTCACTGTTCATAATTTTTTATCTTAAAAAAAAAAACAGGCCAGGCATACTGACTCATGCCTATAATCCCAACACTTTGGGAGGCCAAGGCAGGAGGATCACTTTAAGCCAGGAATTTGAAACCAACCTGGGCAACATAGTGAGACTTCACCTCTATTAAAAAAAAAAATTAGCTAGGTGTGGTGGCAGGCACCTGTATAGTCCCACCTCCTCTGGAGCCTGAGGTAGGGGGAGTGTGTGCCCAGTAATTTAAGACTGCAGTGAACTAGGATGGTGCCATTGCACTCAACCAGGGTAACAGAATGAGACACTGTCTCTAAAATAGAAAAAAAAAAAAAAAATCGGCCAGGCACGGTGGCTCACACCTGTAATCCCAGCACTTTGGAAGGCCAAGGTGGGCGGATCATGAGGTCAAGAGATTGAAACCGTCCTGGCCAATATGTATAGTGAAATTCTCTATTATACAAAAATTCGCTGGGCATGGTGGTGCGTGCCTATATTCCCAGCTACTCAGGAGGCTGAGGCAGGAGAATTTCTTGAACCCAGGAGCAGAGATTGCAGTGAGCTGAGACTGTGCCACTGCACTCCAGCCTGGCGCCTGGCGACAGAGCAAGACTGTTTCAAAAAAAACAAAACAAAAAAACAAAAAAATCAACAATCACATGGAGCTTCACCACTAATTATATAATTTAGCTGTCTGGAAATATCTAAACTATTGAAAAGAGAAAAAAAACAGTAATCTATTAAGTGGTAAAAGCTCATTCTCTTTCAAGGTCAAAATTCAACAGAACTCTTCCATATCAAAGTCAAAATTCAATAGAATTCCTTCGTATTACACAGTATATTTTACTGAAATTCAAAGGTTACGAAATGGACAAAAAAGGAGATCTTTAGAAAAAGAAGCCTACCAACCATTACAGATTCTTTCCATTTCTCATGAATCACTTTCGCCAGGTTCAGATCTATATGAACCACACAATCTTCAACTGTTAGAGACCCTTGTGGGGAAGGGGGAGAAAAGGTAATCATTACTCATTATATATTTGCAGAAAACATACTCAACCACCTCATGCGTAATAAAACTAACTTGTATTATTAATTCCTAACTTATGTTTCTATTTACTAAATGTCTTAGGGTATTTTTATTTGTTATATGCCATGTTACTGTCTTCACACTTCTTGACTAGTGCAGTTATATAAAGCTTCATAGTAAATCTATTTAAGTTATCCCTTTCCATTAGTCTAAATGTTTACTTTATTCATTGCTATTAGTCAAGACTTTTCAATAAGCGTGTTCTAAAAAATTAATCTTGTCTTAAAGGTATCTGAAGCAGCATCAGAGGATTTTAAAAGGTTCATCCCTACAATTAAGTGTGAAGTAAATAATACCAGAGAAAATGTTCAAACTATGCATGGAATAAATACAAACTCCATATAAATATTCTCTGTGTCTTCCAAATATGTATATACACACACACATATATATACACACACACACATACACACACACACACACACACACACACACACACACACACACACATATATTTTTTGAGACGGAATCTCACTGCTTCCCCTAGGCTGGAGTGCAATGGTGCAATCTTGGCTCACTGCAACCTCCACCGCCCAGGTTCAAGTGATTCTCCTGCCTCAGGCTCCCCAGTAGCTGGGATTACAGGCATGTGCCACCAGCCCCGGCTAATTTTTGTATTTTTAGTAAAGACAGGGTTTCACTATGTTGGCCAGGCTGGTCTCGAACTCCTCACCTCAAGTGATCCACCTGCCTCAGCCTCCAAAAGTGCTGAAATTACAGGCGTGAGCCAACCCACCCAGCCCCAATTATATTTCTTTAAGTCCTCCAGAAACGTGTCCAAAAAAAGGCACTATGTGAAGTTAGACAACATAAAATTACTTTTGCATTTCAGTTAACGTAGAAAATAATTTTACAATCAAAATGGAACCCTCTAGCCAAGTATGGTGGCATGTGCCTATAATCCCAGCTAGTCTGGAAGCTGAGGCAGGAGAATCACTTGAGCCGGGGACGTGAAGGTTGCAGTAAGCTGAGATTGCGGCACTATACTTCAGCCTGGGCAACAGAGTGAAACTCCATCTCAAAAAAAAAATAGAACCCTCTATAGTCTAGTCACACAAAGACACATACATGGTCATTTACTTTTTCCTTACCTGAATCAATACCAACAGGACCAAATAATTCATTAAGTTGAAAAGCCAGTTCAGGGGGTAATGCCAATTCCAGACAGTCTATGGTCAGAGTTCTGGCCATCATCGCAGTGGGATTCAAAATCTCGGTTTTATCTTCCTCACTAACTCCAGTTGATAAACCACTTCCTGCCATTAGAATTTCCTCTATTTCCTGCTCATCTTCATTCATAAATTCTTCTGTATCTAAAAATTTCACATAATCCTTTAGAAGATTTTCATTTCTCTTTATTTCAAGAGAGTTGGCAAAATAAATTTCTTCATTTAATTCAAGATTTGAAGTACTAGATGCAAAGTTTAAAATATCAGAGAAATCTGAAAGAGAATGTTTATTGTCTCCAATCTCTGTGACTACTAGGTTTTTCTCTGCTTCACTCATACCTCTAGGGGTAGCAGATTTTAGAATACCTGGAAAGGACTGCTTACTGCTATATAAAAGTTCTGCCTGGCTGTTGAGAAGTATGTCATTATTATTCTTTAGACCCACAGCAGCACGGGGGAAAATACTTGTCATTGATTCAGGGTTTTCAGGAGTAACAGCTCTCATTTCTGCCTGCTCTGAGTTTCTTCTTTCTGCATCACAAGTAGACTGTGAGTTAGTATTACTAATACCAATCCCATGGCAAAACTCTGGCATAGGAGAATTTAAATTCTCTAAAGTTCCTCTTTGGCTAATAACTTCTTTCAAATTCAACCCCAGAGAAAAAGGCCCAACTTGTGATCCATCGAACGATTTTTGGAAATTCTCAAATTCTGTATCCTCACATAATTTAGTTTCAGAATCCAACAAAAGGCTTGTGGCCCAAATAATATCTTTATTACACCTCTCATATAAGTCTTTCAGGGCTTCTAATGAAAAGGATCCAAATAGTTTACAAAGAATGTTAAGATTTTCAGATTCATCTGCACTGGTAAGCTCACTTTCTTCAACAAATGTGCTTTTATCATACATTGCTCTATATGGAATTGCTTCTTGAACGTCTGATTTTGTGTTAATATTGAAAGCTTTTGGCTTAAATCCATCTAATCTTCCTGTTAATACTTTGAGAGAATCTGAAATGCTAATTTTATTCTTTTCTATTTTCCATAAAAGAGCAAAATCCTGTGGTTCAGTCTGGGTACACATGCCTACTTCTTTTCCAGCATCTCTCTTAGGCATTCCCTCTTGAAATTCAGCTAATGTTTGTGGTTCTACTACTCCAGAAATAGTTGGTGCACTATTGGTAAAAGTAAGAGGCAATGATGTGTGTTCCCCATGACTCATTTTACTTAGACAAGTCTCACTCTCACAGATCATTTCACTGGGTAGCATTTCAGAACTTCCTAGATTGGAGCTACCCAATGTCTTTAGTTTTTGAGGGCTTATGCCCCAACAGGCCTCATGTGCTGTATATAAGGATATTTCGTTCATTTTGTCATTTGTTCCAATTTCTAGGTTGGGCTCACTTAAATCAGTCTTTGGCATTCTTGATCTGTGTTCCCTCTGAGCCAAAGAATCAGATGAAGGCCAGTCACCCACACTGAATGAGTTTTTTTCATTACTTTTATAAGCATCATATTTATAGCTATTGGGTGGCTCTGAAGCATCATCACATTGTGACTTTCTGCCATCCTCTACACTTTCATGCGGAGATCCTCGTTGCTGAACACCATCTATATTCACAGATACACTGTTATCTAATACTTTACGTGACTGAAGGTAATTATACTTTTTGTCACTTTGTACAGATGAAGTTTTTTCCATTTTTCTGTTCCTTTTTGTCCTCTGACCAATAGTCTTATCAACTGGCCAGTCACCAACAAAATTTGATAGCTCATGTCTTGGGAACTTTTCCAAAGTTGATTTGCTTTTTTGTTTCCCACAGGGTTTTTTCTTTACTGTTGCTCTTTCTTCCACTATTTCGCCGGGTGAGGATTTTTCATTTTGAAGAAGTCCAGTATTTGCAAAATCACAGTCTTCTTGATTATTTTCACCACAGCAAATACTAGGTGATACTCTCTCTACAGAACTATCTGTGATGGTTTTACTATACCGTTTTACAGCCATCATTTCTATTTGGTCTTCTTCACTTTTGTCTGTTGCTTGTAGTTTGCTTTCAGAGTCACAAAAACACATGTGTGGAGTTTCCAGAATTAAAGCACTTTGAATGCTAGGATTCATATCACTTATTTCTTTTCTTCTTTTGTTTAAATCTGCATTAGAGAGGTATGTAACATTCTCAGGTAACATTGTTTCTTTGGTTACATCAAGATTCTTCTCTTCAATTAATTCTAGGTGCTTCGAAGATGGAGATAAAACATTTTCTTCTTTTTCAGAGATAATATCTTCTTTGTCTCTTGGGCTGTAAGATTATTTTAAAGAGTATCATGAGAAAGTCTCTTAATGCTGCCATCAATACTATGATTTAAATTAAAGAAGCATTAATTGACAGGGCACTTAACAGTTACTCTGAAAATTTTAGAAATAAAGTACATTAAAATTATAAAAGCTAATTTTTATCTTTCTCTAATATACTATGAACACATTACTTTGTTGTAACCCCATTACCTAGCATGATGCTTGGCATATATGAAGCATTCAAACGATTTTTTGAATTGAATAGTATATATCAGATTTTCAGTTTAGGTGTTAATTATGTATTAAAGTTAAAGCTCTGAATTTGTTCCCAGGAGAGGACACCACTTCCCTGGCCTTCTTTCTGACCTTAGTTTTACATAGCTAAGTATGTGTAAAACAGGTCTCCCTCTATACTATGTACCTGTCATTTGATATAGAGGAGGCTTCATTTACAAAGTCACAAGGGCCAACCAACGCTATTTGCCCGATTAAGAGAAATTAGAGAAAAAGAGAAGAGCTTACATTTGAAATGTCACTTGTTAAGATTTTTTAAAGCCATACTTAATATTAATTTCAGACTCAGAGCACTTGTGCAAATCTTTATATTCTCAACTTCAGTTAATTTCTCCCAATTCAATTTGTCAATGCATTTCCTTTTTTTTTTTTTTTTTTTTAAACTACAGGAGTGCTCCGAGTCCCAACTCTAGCAAGACACCTTCCTAAGTGAAATCATACTTAACACCGAGTTTTAGGCCTTCATGGAGAAACATATTGTGGGGCGGGGGTGGAAAGAAAAGAAAAAAAAAAACACCGAGTTTTCTATGTGTTAGATGGCGCTATTCTAAGTCCCTTGCATGTACTAATTCATAATCCTTGTAAGATTTTTATGAGCAGAGTGTTATTACCGGCATTTTAGAAATGAAGAGCTTAAGTACAGAAAGACTTGTCAAAGACTACAAAGCTTTGGGATTTTTGAACCCAGGAAATATAGCTCAAGAATCCATGCTCTTAACCACTTTGCAATACTGTCTCTCAATTAAAAAGCATTTATAAATTTTCTCTTCCCCATTCCCAAAACTCTTTTTTAACAGAGCCTCTGTATTCCTTACCATCATAATACATGGATAATTCAGACCTCTACATATTATCTGGTTTCTTCTTTACTCTGTCAATTAATGCTGTTTTTATTTATTCAATTATTTATGTGTCTTAAATGCTAAACAGAATCAGTGCGACCTCGGATTGCAAACTGTCAGAAGGCCATGACTTTTATTTGATTAAAGTGTACCGTTAATAATTTTTATAACACTAGTTTGAAAAAGTATTTTCATTTTTTAAAACTTAAAAATTACGAAGTGATTTGAGTGGATACAAAATAATACAGCAAGAGGATAAGGGAAATACTGGATTAGCAGTGAAGATTACATAAAGCTGGCAGGAGAATTCATAGCATAATCATGGACTCACAAAACTCTGAGGACAATAAAAGAACTGTCATGTCATCTCTCATATGAACTTGTACTTCTCTTGCTAACTACATACATCCCACCCCAGGTTAGACTACAACTAGACCCTTATAAATAACAAAAGTCCACTTTTTTTTTTTTTTGAGTTGGAGTTTCACTCTTGTTGCCCAGGCTGGAGTGCAACGGTGTGATCTTGGCTCACTGCAACCTCTGGTCTCCCAGGTTCAAGAGATTCTCCTGCCTCAGCCTCCTGAGTAGCTGGGATTACAGGTGTGCACCACCACACCCAGCTAATTTTGTAGCTTTAGTAGAGACAGGGTTTCTCCATGTTGGTCAGGCTGCTCTCAAACTCCGGACCTCAGATGATCCACCCACCTCAGCCTCCCAAAGTGCTGAGATTACAGGAGTGAGCCACCGCACCCAGCCAAGTACACTTTATTTTTAAAGTTGATCAACAATGATTCCACGAGCTACAAAATTATACTTTTTAAAAATTATGTTTAAAATTGAATTTTGTACATAAGGCAATGTAACCTACCTAGTACTTCTGTCCTCACAAGAATATGCACACAACTCAATACGTTCAATTTTCTCTGGAACCGAAGAACTCATAATTATTGGCACTGAAACAAAACGTTGATAATGTTCCAACATTCTTGATATTTTTTCTTTGCTTACCCCATGAATGTTACGCCTGAAAATTTCAGGAGAAAAGGGTTGAAGGAATATTGATAATTAAGTTTTTAAAAATCAGAACATAAGACAAAAAAGAAAAAAAAATCAGAACATATGTCTAGAAAAACTAATATATTTCTAACAGATAAGAATATCAAAGCTGCTTTATTGTGACACAATATACATGATTTGATTCTAATTTTCATTTTATTAAGGATTTCTTAAATTATATACTTTAAGTTCAAACAAAGAAAAAAAAATCCTAGTATGTTCAAATATGAAGTTTGTTGTTTGTGTTTTCACTCACGGTGGCTTTTTTAAAAGTGTTGGTTATAAGCTCACATTTGTTTGAACTTAACATATGAGAATTCTGAGGCCTTCAACTGGGGGCACTTTCACACAGCATCTAGGTTTGTATCTCCCAGGAGGCCAGATGTTATGCTCTAGCTCTAGCCCCTCAAAGGTTTTGTCTTAATGAAAACATCTCAATTGCAACTCTCCTGTCTTGGGTTGAATTCAAGGCTTTGTGTCTGGATCCCAAGGATAATATTTGCATTTGCCACTTGGACAAATCTGGCTTTCATATTTACCTACCTCGATCTTGTCTGGTTTCAGATCACAGAGAAGCAAAGAGATAGAAAATATGAGAGGTTAAGAGTCACAGGAGCCAGAGCCAAAAGGTCTAGTATACATCTAATCTAAGTCCCGGAAAGAGAAGAGAATGCATGGGACAGAAGCAATGCAAAGAAAAATGCCGAGAATTTTCCGGAACTGATGAAAAACACCAATCCCTTAATTTCAGAAGCCAACAAATGCCAAACAAGATAAAAAATAAGAAATCCTAACCAGAAACATAGTACTGAAGTTGTCATTCACCGAAGACAAAGAGATGATATTAAAAGCAACCAGAAATTTTCTTAAATCATTTTAAAACTAGTTATCTACAAAGAAACAATTAGAATAACAGCTGACTTAACAACAATAATAACGTAAATCAGAAGGGAGTTAAGTGTTATTTTCAACAATAGAAAACAACGTCAGTATAGAATATATGTATCTAGCAAAAGTATCTTACAAGAAGGAGGGCAATAAAAAGATCTGCAGATTTAAAAAAAAGAATTTGACAACAAGCAGACCCTTACTGTAAAGAAAATTCTCAAAGATGAACATCAGGCAGAAGAAAATTCCCAGATGAAAGGTATATGATGCAAGAAAAAAATGAAGCAGAAAGCAATAACTAGATGAGAAAGTGAAAACAAACACTACCTGTATATTCTGGACAATGACAGCATGTAAATTGAGAGGGAGGCAAGTATCAGAGTTAAAATGTTTTAAAGTCCTCGTACGTGTGAGGAGGAAAGCCAAGAAAATGGTTTGACTTTAGATTTAAAGTCTACATGGTAAAACATAAGGTAACCACTAAAAGAACAAAAATACTATATATGACTTCCAAATTAGTAGAGAAGAATAAATTTTTTTGTAATTTGGAATCAATTTTAAAAATCTAAAATAAGGCATAATAGGAGAAAAAAATCCAACTACATAATTTTCTATAATAGAAGATCAATCACAGAAAAGGTGAGATAAACAGAAAGCACAGAATGAGACAGTAAGAAACAAAGTCAATTATATGAATAATCAAAATAACCATAAAAGAACTAAGTTTATCAGTTAAAATCCAAGGTAGACAGAGTGGATTTCAAAAAATCCAGCCATCATGCTTACAAGAGATACCTCTAACATAAAAACATTCAAAGTATAAGTATGAAAAAAGAAACAATAAATATTAACTAAAAGGAAGCTGGTACAGGTCTATCAATATTAGACAAATTACACTTTACAACAAAAATCACTACTAAAGACAAAATAAAATTACTAGAAAAGGATAAAGGTTCAATTAATTAGGGTACTATAAAAATCTTAAGCTTATATACACTTCAAAAAATACCCTCCAAATATAGGCAGAATTCTAAGGAGAAACCACATGTTCAACATAATAATGGGAGATTTCAACATTCATCTCTCAAATACAGGAGATATGATTAACAATCAGTAAGCACGATTTAATGGATATATTAACACACTGAAATCATATAATTCCTATCAAGCAAATATGAAATGTATTAAAAAATCAACACTTAACTAGACCAAAAGAAATTTTAAATAAAATATGACTGAATTAGTATCACACAAACTACACAACCTGACCTACTGCAGTTAAGGTGAAAACCAATTTTTATAAAACATGAAACACCCATCTGTTCAGAAATGTTAAAACACTGTACTAAATATCCCGAGAGTTAAAGAATGAAAATCATAATGCAAACTAAAAAATAACTAAATAATAACAAACATAAAGTATTACATATTAAAATTATTGGAGCAGCTAAAATAATACATAAGGAAATTTTATTTTATTGGGAGACAGAGTCTCACTCTGTTGCCCAGGCCGGAGTGCAATGGTACAATCACAGCTCACCACAGCCTTTACCTCCCGGGCTACAGTGATCCTGCCGTATCAGCATCTGAGTACCTGGGACCAGAGGCATGCACCACCACACCCAGCTAATGTTTTTATTTTTTGTAGAGTCAGGGTCCCACTCTGTTGCCCAGGCTAGTCTCAAACTCCTGAGCTCAAGAAATCTTCCTGCCTTAGCCTCCCAAAGTACTGGGATCACAGGCATGAACCACCACACCTGGCATACATGGGGAAATTTTAACATCAAATGCTCATATTAGAAAATGACCTAAACATTCAAGAAGTTTAAAAAACAAGAGAATAAAAAAAGCAAAGTTGATTTTTTAAAGTAATAAAGGTAGAATAATAAAGGTAAAATGAGAAGCAGAAATTAATTAAACATTTAAAAACTTACAGTGGAGTTCCAATAAAACTGAGACTTGTTTATCTGAAAAGGCTAATTAAAAAAATCTGATCTCTGATGAAAATAATAAAGAAAAAAGAAAGAAGATAATATAAACATACTAAGATTGCAGGAAGGAACTCAACTGCTAATACAGTAGATATGTAAACAGTAAGAGACTACTATAATTGCTTTAATAAAGTCTTAATAAATTTGAAAACGTTGCTGTAATGGAAAAATTCCAACTAAACATTCTCACTAAGAAAACATCAGATCCAAAGAATTTTTAAGCAAATTCTAACATTCAAACTTAGATAAACCTAGAAAAGAGGAAAAGAGGAGACACTTCCCAATTAATTTTAAAGTCAGGCAAGAGAAATCAAGGAATAAAACACTGTAGGTCATCTCATTTATTTATAAAAAAATGCAAAAATCCTAAATGAGAAAACCAAACTCAGTAATCTATCAAAAGGAAATGAAAAGGAAGTAAGTAGTGACACATTACAACATGGATGAACCTTAAAAACATTACGCTAAGTGAAAAGATGCCAGACACAAATGGCCACATATTATATGTTCCATTTATACACAATATACGCAAGAGGAAAATCCATAAATACAGAACACACAATAGTGGTTGCCAAGAGGAGAGGGGAACTGGAGTAACTGCTTGTAGGTATAGGGTTTCTTTGGAGGAAATGGAAATGTTGATGATCACATAACACTGTGAATATAGTAAAATTAGGTTGTCCTTTAGTTAGTATTAAAATTAGTTCAAGTTACCAAGAAATAAAAAATAGGCTAACCAAAATGAAGTTAGGGCTATTTCTATGGGAATACAGAACACAAAGCAAAACACACCGCATGGCTGTGCCTTGAGTAACATTTTTATTCAAGTCAAGCAATTAAATAAAGAAAAAAGTATAGCCTTAGGGGGAGGCAGGCAGGGAGTGAGGTGTCTGTACAGCTGGATATTTGCTACCTTTCCCATCTCCACATTCATACTGCCTTCCAGTGCTCTAAGTCACTAAGCAGCTACAACAATCTGCCCCTCCCAGTAGCACACGGTTCAGGTGTGCCAAATCCTAGGGTCTGTTCTAGTTCCAGATATTAACATATGATTCAAAGTAATAAAGTACAGGCTGGGCATGGTGGCTCACACCTGTGGTCCCAGCACTTTGGGGGCAGAGGCAGAGGCAGGAGGATTACTTGAGGCCAGGAGTTTAAGACCAGCCTGGGTAACATGGCGAGACCCTGTCTCTATATTTTAAATACATAAATAAATAAAAACTCAAAAAAAGGTAATAAGGTACAGAATATATAAGACAAGTGGAATTTTTACCGTTAATTAACTCAATTTTAGAAACACAAAGAAATGCTTCATAAAACTGGACAAAAAGCAGTAAGCAATATAAAATCTATTATCAAATTTTTAAGTTACAATCTAATCAATTAATTCATCATTTATAAGGGGAAAAATCTAGATGGACCTTCTCTGTCTGACATTATAAGAAAAGCATGTTAGATAGCCTCAAAGTTTTACCTTGCAAGTTCCTTTGGTTTAAACTTCCACCATGTGTCTGGTTCCCGAAAAACGACTTTGTATTTATGTTTCTGAGACTACATACAAAAAGGACAAAAACAATTTAAAATAGGTATTTCCAAGAAATTAAAATTATTGTTTCCAAACTTATAACATGTTAAACGTAAAAGATTATCTAATCTTGATGAGTGTGTTAATTTGGCAAAATATACAATCTCTTTAACCCAGCAATTAAATTCTAGAAATTTATGCTACTGATACTTATATAAGCGCATTTATTCTTATAATACATATATTAGATATATGCCAGGATAGCCAGTTCTCTGGTATTTGTAACAGCAAAAGAATACAAATAACTATGTGGCTATTAATATAAAACTGACAAAATAAGTGAAGGTATAACCACAACATGAAAATACTACATAGTAATTTTTTTAATTCTGCACGTGTTAACGACAGAATGTTCTTTAAAAAATGTTAAGAAAGGCTTGTTCTACTCTTTCCCCTCTTCTCACTACCGCACTTGACCACTCTTTTTAAATAAATAAATAAATAAATAAATAAATAAATAAATAAATAAATGTTAAGAAAGGAAGATAACGAATTTTTGGCCGGGCATGGTGGTTCACACCTGTATCCCAACAGTTTGGGAGGCTGAGGTGGATGGATCACTGGAGGTCAGGAGATTGAGACCAGCAAGGCCAACATAGCGAAACCCTGTCCCTACTAAAAATACAAAAATTAGCCAAACATGGTGGCACATGCCTATAGTCCCAGCTACTCAGGAGGCTGAGGCAGGAGAATTGCTTGAACCCAAGAGGTCGAGGTTGCAGTGAGCTGAGATTGCACCACTGCACTCCAGCCTGGGCAACAAAGTGAGACTCTGTTTCAAAAAAAAAAAAAAAAAGAATTTTCTCTTAAAAAATTATTTACACATTGGTACATGCATAGCAAGCTTCTGAAAAGATTCTGAAAAATACCACTAAAAGCATTTTCCTCTAGGGAAAAGAACTTCTGGCATTCTTTTTTATACTTTGAGTATTTATCATACACATGAATAACTTTAATAATTTTTTTTTTTTGGACACAGAGTTTTGCTCGTTGCCCAGGCTGGAGTGCAATGGCGCAATCTCAGCTCACTGCAACCTCTGCCTCCTGCGTTCCAAAGATTCTTCTACCTCAGCCTCCCGAGTATCGAGGATTACAGGAACCCACCACCATGCCCAGCTATTTTTGTATTTTTAGTAGAGATGAGGTTTCGCCATGTTAGCCAGGCTGGTCTCCAACTCCTGACCTCAGGCAATCCGCCAGCCTTGGCCTCCCCAAGTGCTGGGATTACAGGCATGAGCTACCATGCCTGGCCAATAACAGCTCATTATATTTTTCAAAGTTCTATTTTGGCTATAATATAACAAGTAAACCCTATGCTTGGGCAACAAAGCCATACTCTCTCTTCTGCTCCAGAATAAATGAGTACCTAACTAAGCTTTTTAATAAATTACAGATGGTTAACTTTCTGAAAGAGGTGACATCAAAGCTGAGTAAAAAAGAAAAAGTAGGGAAAGAGGATTAGGTATAGGTCAGGTAAAGTGAAAGGGTTTAGATATTAAAAGAAATCTGGCAAATTCAGAGAAAATAGCTGAGTTTACAGAATGCTGAATTTTGGAGAATAGCAAAATTTCAAAAGAAATTTGGGGAAAAGCAAAGGACCAACAAATTTTGATTCTGCCAAGTTTGAGGAAAAGGAGATAAATATATATAACATATGTACAAATAAAAAAAAATTATAATTTAGTATCACTACCTTTTCATAAAAGACCCCAAAAAGCAAAACAATCTTAGAGTTCAAAAACTGAATTTCAGAATTTAAAAATTAAATATATTTACCTTTATGGAAAAACTCATCTAAATGTCCTATTTTCCTCACCTTGCTGAAGACCAAAGAAAGCTCAGGTACAGACTATCCAAGATTCTGAGATTCCTGGTGCTTGAGATTCATTTTTATAACTAATGATCCCCAATTATTTCATACAAACTTATAAACTTATGATAACTTATGGTACTAACCAAAGCAACATATGGTTTCATTTCCCAAGCCTGTAGGTTTGTATTATCTATAATTATAGGAGATATCTTCTTCTCAAATGCTTCTTTTGCTGAAAAACACAACAGAAAATTAAAAATCATTTTTAAATAACAACATTAAGTATTATGATTTTCAAAAAATCTAATCTTTTTATAATTTGAAAAATACAGATGTGCTAATTTTACTCACTGTTCAACTTCTAAACATCCCTTTGGGGACAAAAAATTAAGTATGGGCCGCACATAGTGGCTCACACCTGTAATCCCAGCACTTTAGGAGACCAAGGCAGGTGGATCACGAGGTCAAGAGATCGAGACCATCCTGGTCAACATGGTGAAACCCCGTCTCTACTAAAAATACCAAAATTAACTGGGCGTGGTGGTGCACACCTGTAGTCCCAGCTACTCAGAAGGCTGAGTCAGGAGAATCGCTTGAACCAGGGAGGCAGAGGTTGTAGTGAGCCGAGATCACGCCACTGCACTCCAGCCTGGCGACAGAGTGAGACTCCCTCTCAGAATGAACAAAAAAAAAAGGAGGGTGGGGAAGGAGGCGAGCAGGTAAAAGAAAAAAAAATTAAGTAAGTATGGGTTGGCTGGGCATGGTGGCTCACACCCATACCCCAGCACTTTGGGAAGCCAAGGCAGGTGGAACACTTGAGGCCAGGAGTTTGAGGTTTGAGACCAGCCTGGCCAACATGGTGAAATCCCATCTCTACTGAAAATACAAATATTATTCGGGCACAGTGGCACCCACTTGTAATCCCAGCTACTCAGGAGGCTGAGATAAGAGAATCACTTGAAACCAGGAGGCATAGGTTGCAGTGAGCCAAGATCAGGCCACCGCACTCCAGCCTGGGCAACAGAGTGAGACTCTGATGACAAAAAAAAAAAAAAAACACACAAGGCCAGGCACAGTGGCTCACACCTGTAATCCTAGCACTTTGGGAGGCTGAGACAGATGGATTACAAGGTCAGGAGTTCGAGACCAGCCTGGCCAACACAGTGAAACCCCATCTCTACTAAAAATAGAAAAATTAGCTGGATGTGGTGGCAGGCACATGCCTGTAGTCCCAGCTACTCAGGAGGCTGAGGCAGGAAAATCACTTGAACCCAGGAGGTAGAGGTCACAGTAAGCCAAGACCACATCATCACACTCCAGCCTGAGTGACAGAGTGAGACTCTCTCCAAAAAAAAAAAAAAAAAAAAAAAAACCACACATTAAGACTGTCAAGCAACAGAGAAAGAACTTGAGTAGAAAAATTAAAATCAAACTATTTAGTCTGGAGTTTAGTTAATATTAATAAACTGATTTCTTAGTTTTGGCAAATGTATCCTAGTTATGTAAGATGTTAACATGAAGGATAAATGATTCAAGGGTATACAGAAGCTCTCCATAGTATCTCTGCAACTTTTCCATAAATCTATAATTATTCAAAAATAAAGTTTAAAAACAAACACAAATGGACAAATATATATACACACAAGATATAATGATCTAAAATAAAGAAAACGTTTTAATACACTGTTGCACAAGAGATTTTCTTACAAAATTACCATTCTTCCAAAGGAATTAGACCATACAGGAAATTAATGACGTACCACAACAAGTTAAGTCTTACAAGTAATTTATTTGCAAGTTTTCGAAGTTCTGCCCAGTCTCTTAACAACTCACTAATGAAGAAACAAAGAACCAATTTAAAAATGGGCAAAGGAGGCTGGGCACAGTAGTTCATACCTATGATCCCAGCACTTTGGGAGGCTGAGGCAGGTGGAACATTTGAGGTCAGGAGTTTGAGACCAACCTGGCCAACATAGTGAAATCCTGTCTCTACCAAAAATAAAAAATTAGCCAGGCATGGTATCGCACACCTGTAATCCCAACTATTCGGGCAGCTGAGGCACGAGAATCGCTTGAACCCAGGAGGCAGAGGTTGCAATTAGCCAAGATTGTGCCACTGCACTCCAGCCTGAGTGACAGAACAAGTATGAATAGAAGTTTCTCCAAAGAAGATATACAGGGAGAAAGATCCAAGATGGCGGATTAACAACAGCTCAGGATTGTAGGTCCCAGTGAAAGCGCAGAGAGTGAGTGGACGCCGCACTTTCAGACGAATTTTTGTTGCCCACAGACTGGGAGATTCCCGGCGGAGGAGCCACACAGGTCGCCAGCGCGACTTTTCCGGCCGGTGCGGCAGTTTTGCCGGCGCCCCGGCACGGCGCTTCTCAGCGCGGAGTATACAGGACTGGGTGCCCTTTGAGTCCAGCTCGGCTGGTCCCAACCCCACAAGGAGAACAGCAATTGGAAGCGCTGAGGACTGAGAGTTTCACAGTAAGCACAGCTGAACCGGGAAGGTCCAGCTGTGCGGGGAAGGGGCGTCCGCCAAAGGAAAA